>JAINRI010000691.1:0-36567 GCA_025413485.1 Ficus microcarpa
CTTTAAGTCGAAAAATACCTTCCGGATGGTGATTTATGGTACTCAAAATATTTGATGGCTATAGCCTACTCCGTCGAGCAAAATGGGTATGTATCAAAATTCAAAGCCTATAGCCTTCTCTCGCAACTGAAAATTTTCTGTCTCAAAATTTCTACAACTTTGGACATTAAAAGATGCTTTCAACATAATTCTAACGATCCATTTTGTCGAAAAACTCTTCCGGATCACGATTGGACGTATTCTCTATATCTACTCCATTTTCTAAAGCCTATAGCCTTCTCTAGTGAGAGAAAATTGGTCGGGCTCAAAATTTCTAGAAATTTAAATCATTAAATCTTGCTCTAAATAGTATTTCAATGGTCCCCTTTAAGTCGAAAAATACCTTCCGGATGGTGATTTATGGTACTCAAAATATTTGAGGGCTATAGCCTACTCCGTCGAGCAAAAATGGGTATGTATCAAAATTCCAAAGCCTATAGCCTTCTCTGGCAACTGAAAATTTTTCTGTCTCAAAATTTCTACAACTTTGGATCATTAAAAGATGCTTTCAACATAATTCTAACGATCCATTTTGAGTCGAAAAACTCCTTCCGGATCACGATTGGACGTATTCTCTATATCTACTCCATTTTCTAAAGCCTATAGCCTTCTCTAGAGAGAGAAAATTGGTCGGGCTCAAATTTCTAGAAATTTAAATCATTAAATCTTGCTCTAAATAGTATTTCAATGGTCCCTTTAAGTCGAAAAATACCTTCCGGATGGTGATTTATGGTACTCAAATATTTGATGGCTATAGCCTACTCCGTCGAGCAAAAATGGGTATGTATCAAAATTCAAAGCCTATAGCCTTCTCTCGCAACAGAAAATTTTTCTGTCTCAAAATTTCTACAACTTTGGATCATTAAAAGATGCTTTCAACATAATTCTAACGATCATTTTGAGTCGAAAAACTCCTTCCGGATCACGATTGGACGTATTCTCTATATCTACTCCATTTTCTAAAGCCTATAGCCTTCTCTAGTGAGAGAAAATTGGTCGGGCTCAAAATTTCTAGAGATTTAAATCATTAAATCTTGCTCTAAATAGTATTTCAATGGTCCCTTTAAGTCGAAAAATACCTTCCGGATGGTGATTTATGGTACTCAAAATATTTGATGGCTATAGCCTACTCCGTCGAGCAAAAATGGGTATGTATCAAAATTCCAAAGCCTATAGCCTTCTCTGCAACAGAAAATTTTTCTGTCTCAAAATTTCTACAACTTTGGATCATTAAAAGATGCTTTCAACATAATTCTAACGATCCATTTTGAGTCGAAAAACTCCTTCCGGATCACGATTGGACGTATTCTCTATATCTACTCCATTTTCTAAAGCCTATAGCCTTCTCTAGAGAGAAAATTGGTCGGGCTCAAAATTTCTAGAAATTTAAATCATTAAATCTTGCTCTAAATAGTATTTCAATGGTCCCCTTTAAGTCGAAAAATACCTTCCGGATGGTGATTTATGGTACTCAAAATATTGATGGCTATAGCCTACTCCGTCGAGCAAAAATGGGTATGTATCAAAATTCCAAAGCCTATAGCCTTCTCTCGCAACAGAAAATTTTTCTGTCTCAAAATTTCTACAACTTTGGATCATTAAAAGATGCTTTCAACATAATTCTAACGATCCATTTTGAGTCGAAAAACTCCTTCCGGATCACGATTGGACGTATTCTCTATATCTACTCCATTTTCTAAAGCCTATAGCCTTCTCTAGTGAGAGAAAATTGGTCGGGCTCAAAATTTCTAGAAATTTAAATCATTAAATCTTGCTCTAAATAGTATTTCAATGGTCCCCTTTAAGTCGAAAAATACCTTCCGGATGGTGATTTATGGTACTCAAAATATTTGATGGCTATAGCCTACTCCGTCGAGCAAAAATGGGTATGTATCAAAATTCCAAAGCCTATAGCCTTCTCTCGCAACTGAAAATTTTTCTGTCTCAAAATTTCTACAACTTTGGATCATTAAAATATGCTTTCAACATAATTCTAACGATCCATTTTGAGTCGAAAAACTCCTTCCGGATCACGATTGGACGTATTCTCTATATCTACTCCATTTTCTAAAGCCTATAGCCTTCTCTAGTGAGAGAAAATTGGTCGGGCTCAAAATTTCTAGAAATTTAAATCATTAAATCTTGCTCTAAATAGTATTTCAATGGTCCCCTTTAAGTCGAAAAATACCTTCCGGATGGTGATTTATGGTACTCAAAATATTTGATGGCTATAGCCTACTCCGTCGAGCAAAAATGGGTATGTATCAAAATTCCAAAGCCTATAGCCTTCTCTCGCAACAGAAAATTTTTCTGTCTCAAAATTTCTACAACTTTGGATCATTAAAAGATGCTTTCAACATAATTCTAACGATCCATTTTGAGTCGAAAAACTCCTTCCGGATCACGATTGGACGTATTCTCTATATCTACTCCATTTTCTAAAGCCTATAGCCTTCTCTAGTGAGAGAAAATTGGTCGGGCTCAAAATTTCTAGAAATTTAAATCATTAAATCTTGCTCTAAATAGTATTTCAATGGTCCCCTTTAAGTCGAAAAATACCTTCCGGATGGTGATTTATGGTACTCAAAATATTTGATGGCTATAGCCTACTCCGTCGAGCAAAAATGGGTATGTATCAAAATTCCAAAGCCTATAGCCTTCTCTCGCAACAGAAAATTTTTCTGTCTCAAAATTTCTACAACTTTGGATCATTAAAAGATGCTTTCAACATAATTCTAACGATCCATTTTGAGTCGAAAAACTCCTTCCGGATCACGATTGGACGTATTCTCTATATCTACTCCATTTTCTAAAGCCTATAGCCTTCTCTAGTGAGAGAAAATTGGTCGGGCTCAAAATTTCTAGAAATTTAAATCATTAAATCTTGCTCTAAATAGTATTTCAATGGTCCCCTTTAAGTCGAAAAATACCTTCCGGATGGTGATTTATGGTACTCAAAATATTTGATGGCTATAGCCTACTCCGTCGAGCAAAAATGGGTATGTATCAAAATTCCAAAGCCTATAGCCTTCTCTCGCAACAGAAAATTTTTCTGTCTCAAAATTTCTACAACTTTGGATCATTAAAAGATGCTTTCAACATAATTCTAACGATCCATTTTGAGTCGAAAAACTCCTTCCGGATCACGATTGGACGTATTCTCTATATCTACTCCATTTTCTAAAGCCTATAGCCTTCTCTAGTGAGAGAAAATTGGTCGGGCTCAAAATTTCTAGAAATTTAAATCATTAAATCTTGCTCTAAATAGTATTTCAATGGTCCCCTTTAAGTCGAAAAATACCTTCCGGATGGTGATTTATGGTACTCAAAATATTTGATGGCTATAGCCTACTCCGTCGAGCAAAAATGGGTATGTATCAAAATTCCAAAGCCTATAGCCTTCTCTCGCAACAGAAAATTTTTCTGTCTCAAAATTTCTACAACTTTGGATCATTAAAAGATGCTTTCAACATAATTCTAACGATCCATTTTGAGTCGAAAAACTCCTTCCGGATCACGATTGGACGTATTCTCTATATCTACTCCATTTTCTAAAGCCTATAGCCTTCTCTAGTGAGAGAAAATTGGTCGGGCTCAAAATTTCTAGAAATTTAAATCATTAAATCTTGCTCTAAATAGTATTTCAATGGTCCCCTTTAAGTCGAAAAATACCTTCCGGATGGTGATTTATGGTACTCAAAATATTTGATGGCTATAGCCTACTCCGTCGAGCAAAAATGGGTATGTATCAAAATTCCAAAGCCTATAGCCTTCTCTCGCAACAGAAAATTTTTCTGTCTCAAAATTTCTACAATTTGGATCATTAAAAGATGCTTTCAACATAATTCTAACGATCCATTTTGAGTCGAAAAACTCCTTCCGGATCACGATTGGACGTATTCTCTATATCTACTCCATTTTCTAAAGCCTATAGCCTTCTCTAGTGAGAGAAAATTGGTCGGGCTCAAAATTTCTAGAAATTTAAATCATTAAATCTTGCTCTAAATAGTATTTCAATGGTCCCCTTTAAGTCGAAAAATACCTTCCGGATGGTGATTTATGGTACTCAAAATATTTGAGGCTATAGCCTACTCCGTCGAGCAAAAATGGGTATGTATCAAAATTCCAAAGCCTATAGCCTTCTCTCGCAACTGAAAACTTTTCTGTCTCAAAATTTCTACAACTTTGGATCATTAAAAGATGCTTTCAACATAATTCTAACGATCCATTTTGAGTCGAAAAACTCCTTCCGATCACGATTGGACGTATTCTCTATATCTACTCCATTTTCTAAAGCCTATAGCCTTTGTAGTGAGAGAAAATTGGTCGGGCTCAAAGTTTCTAGAAATTTAAATCATTAAATCTTGCTCTAAATAGTATTTCAATGGTCCCCTTTAAGTCGAAAAATACCTTCCGGATGGTGATTTTTGGTACTTCAAAATATTTGATGGCTATAGCCTACTCCGTCGAGCAAAAATGGGTATGTATCAAAATTCCAAAGCCTATAGCCTTCTCTCGCAACAGAAAATTTTTCTGTCTCAAAATTTCAACAACTTTGGATCATTAAAATATGCTTTCAACATAATTCTAACGATCCATTTTGAGTCGAAAAACTCCTTCCGGATCACGATTGGACGTATTCTCTATATCTACTCCATTTTCTAAAGCCTATAGCCTTCTCTAGTGAGAGAAAATTGGTCGGCTCAAAATTTCTAGAAATTTAAATCATTAAATCTTGCTCTAAATAGTATTTCAATGGTCCCCTTTAAGTCGAAAAATACCTTCCGGATGGTGATTTATGGTACTCAAAATATTTGATGGCTATAGCCTACTCCGTCGAGCAAAAATGGGTATGTATCAAAATTCCAAAGCCTATAGCCTTCTCTCGCAACAGAAAATTTCTGTCTCAAAATTTCTACAACTTTGGATCATTAAAAGATGCTTTCAACATAATTCTAACGATCCATTTTGAGTCGAAAAACTCCTTCTGGATCACGATTGGACGTATTCTCTATATCTACTCCATTTTCTAAAGCCTATAGCCTTCTCTAGTGAGAGAAAATTGGTCGGGCTCAAAATTTCTAGAAATTTAAATCATTAAATCTTACTCTAAATAGTATTTCAATGGTCCCCTTTAAGTTGAAAAATACCTTCCGGATGGTGATTTATGGTACTCAAAATATTTGAGGGCTATAGCCTACTCCGTCGAGCGAAAATGGGTATGTATCAAAATTCCAAAGCCTATAGCCTTCTGTGGCAACTGAAAACTTTTCTGTTTCAAAATTTCTACAACTTTGGACCATTAAAAGATGCTTTCAACATAATTCTAACGTTCCTTTTTGACTCGAAAAACTCCTTCCGAATCACGATTGGACGTATTCTCTATTTCTGATTCTGTACCGATTGGTACCAGTTTTTAATTGAAAACGTGATTAACTTTGAAAACCGAGTCCTATAGACCTCTATCGGGTTTCCTTGAAAAAGAAGGCTGTTGGAGCCTTATTTTGGAAAACTGGCCGCGTTGGCCGCTAGGAAACAACCTAGTCTACAACTTTCGTGTTTTAACTTTTTGCCCATTCGACCTCTAAAGGCCTGTAATCCGTGTTTTACCGAAACAGCCCCCTGGAACCCGAGAGCTAGTTTTGGTTCTTACATTTATTGTTACGTCCTAAATCGCGGGTTCTAACTCGACCGCCCACATCGGGAGATAATCATCAAACATGCAGCGCATTCTAACGTCCCTTAACCCTATCATACAGCCCATGTGATCTTTGCAACCCAAAAAATCCGAACACTAATCCTAGGGTTGCATATCCACTAACTTAGCATACATCACACCATTCATGCATTTTGGTTCATAAAACATAACACACATGCATAAAACTACTTAACCTAATTTGGGGACATATAACCTACATCAAACCCTAATATGCAAATCTAGCATATCAAGCACATATCATAATTTATGAGCATAAACATAAACCAAACCACACCTAGAATCAACCTAACCAAACACTAAGCACACAAGCACATATGAGGCAGCCATCAAAACACATATAGGAGCTTATGCTCTTACACAAATTTTGCTTGAAATACACATAAATCACATGCTTAAAAACTCATTTAAACTTGTGAAAAGCTTTTAAAAATTTTACCTTCCAAGAGGTGACTTTCGGCTTAGGGTTTGGATACCCGAAAAAAATCCTGCTTGCTCCCTTTGATTCAAGGGTTCGGCTGCTCACTCCCCACGCACCAAAAATCAGATTTTTGGTTCCTTTGTGGTCTCCTCACCGTGCTCGGCTACCCAAGAAAGCTTAGCCCCAAATCTGAATTTTTTTTCTCCCTTTTCTCACTCAAACCCGAAGGCTGCTTGGAGTCAAAATCAAGCTCCAATACTTTGCTCAAAACTCACTCTCTTGCTCACCAATCAAACCCGAACCTTAAACCCTAATTTCTACCCCAAAATTTTGGTTTTCCCTTGTGTTTCCCCTGCTCCAAACCCACGGCAACAAGGCTGTTGGAGCTGCAGAAAAATTTTTCTTTTCTTCCACTCGGTTTCCTAGCTACCCGAAGCAAGAAGAACGGCTTGGACTTGGAAAATTTTTCCGATCACTCTCTCCCTTTCTCTCGGATTTTTTGAGCTGAAAAACTTCAAGAGTTTGGCTGCATTTTTTCTTTAAAATGAATAGAGAGATCAGCCCCCCTTTTATAGACAACTTGGAGGACTTTTGAGAATAGGATTTTGGCCCCAAAATTTTGCAAATTTTGGCTTTCTAGCATGCTAGGTGTCCGGATCTCATGGAAGGTGGAGGAAATGCAAGACAACTCATGGTGAGTTGGCAAGGCTAGGTGTCCTCTTGTGATTGGTCCAACACATCTCACTTTGAATAAAATATTAATTTCTTTGTGAGATATCTTAAAATTTAGGGCTTGTTTGGATAAAAATCTTTGAAACTTTGACTGTAAAAATTTAAATTCCAATACTGTAATAATTATTTTACAGTTTGGATTTTTCATAATTTCAGTCAAAAAAAATCGGATTGAAGATCTTTTCTCAAATCCTTCTGCCTCGTGACTTACTGTGGCGTGCTTGATTTTTCTAAGGTGGTTTTAGTTTCTAACTGTCATAAAAATTAGTTCCTGCATTATTTTTCGTAAAACGCAGATCTTAAAATTCCTCCGTCATAATTTCGGCCATTTTGGTCCAACTTTGACTTTTCGGTCAACAGTTGACTTTTTCGGTCAAAATTTTGACTTTTGTGGAATCGAGTCTGTTTCACTTCTTATTGTTCAAAAAGGCTATTTGCTTCTTCGAACAGTCATTTTTGAGTTTTATTAAGCTATAAAAACTCATAACACATATTAGAGCTCTGAAACAAGCTTTTTCATGAAATTGCATGTACTATTTACATTCAAGTCTTTACAGAAGCTAGTCACATGAAAAACTAGATCTCACAATCTACCCTCCTTAAAAATTTTCGTCCTCGAAAATTAGAACAACTCGGGGTAGTTCTTCTTCATAGCATCCTCTAGTTCCCATGTTGCTTCTTCAACACTATGGTTTCGCCATAAAACTTGACCATAGGAATAATTCTATTCCTTAGGACCTTATCTTCTCTATCAAGAATTCGTACAGGCTTCTCTTCGTAGGTTAAATCCGTCTGAACCTCCACTGGTTCTTGACTAAGCACGTGTGAAGGATCTGGAACATACTTCTTGAGCATCGAGACATGGAAAACATCGTGCATAGAAGCTAATTCTGGCGGCAAGGCGAGCTTATACGCAACCTTTCCAATCCTCTTGAGGATTTCGAACGGTCCCGTATACCTTGGACTGAGCTTTCCCTTCTTGCCAAATCGCATTACTCCCTTCATTGGAGCAATTTTGATGAAAACAGCATCACCAACTTGAAATTCTAATGGTCGTCGACGTTTGTCCGCATAGCTTTTCTGTCGGCTAAACGCTACGTCGAGTCTCTGCTTAATCTTCTGAATATCTTCGGAGGTCTTTTCAATGAAGTCCGTCGTTTGCAACTGCTTTTGTCCGACTTCTTGCCAGTGAACTGGCGATCTACATTTTCGTCCATACAACGCTTCAAATGGAGCCATTCCAATTGAGGCATGATAGCTGTTGTTGTAGGAAAATTCGATCAGTGGTAGCTTTTCATCCCAATTTCCCTTGAAATCTAGGACGCACGATCTCAACATATCCTCCAAAGTCTGGATAGTTCTCTCTGACTGACCATCCGTTTGAGGGTGAAATGCTGTGCTAAACTTTAATCTTGATCCCATAGCAGCATGTACGCTCATCCAAAATCGTGACGTGAAACGTCCATCGCGGTCTGAAATGATTGATTTTGGAATTCCATGCAGTCTGACGATTTGAGCTACATAAATCTGCGCCAATCTTTCCACTGAGTGGGTAGCTTTAATCGCAACGAAGTGGGCTGACTTGGTCAAACGATCCACTACAACCCAAATCGTGTCGTTCCCACTCGTAGTTCTGGGCAGTCCGACTACAAAATCCATCGTAATCTGCTCCCATTTCCACTCCGGAAGCTCTATCTTCTGTAATTCTCCTCCCGGATGGCGGTGTTCAGCCTTAACTTTCTGACAAGTTAGGCATTTTGACACAAATTCTGCAACTTGGTTCTTCATATTCGGCCACCAGTAGGTCTCCCTGAGATCCTTGTACATCTTGGTAGCTCCTGGATGTACGGAATATGGCGTTTGGTGTGCCTCTGTCATTATTCGTTCCTTCAAACCCTTCACGTTTGGAACACAAATCCTTCCTTTGAAGTGGAGTATACCATCATCGGAAGTCTTGAACTCTGTGCCCTTCTCATTAAACAAACGAGCCTTCAGCAAAGAAGAGTCATTTTCTTGATGGGCCTTGATGAAGTCCAGCAAATCAGACTTTAAGGTAAGCGAAGATAACCTTCCTGTTATTACTTCAATGTTGAAATCAGCGATCTCCTTCTGTAGAGGCTTAGGAAGTGCTTCAATGGACATCAGCGTGGCTACTGACTTCCTGCTTAATGCATCTGCTACCTTGTTAGCTTTTCCAGGGTGGTAAAGGATTTCACAATCATAATCCTTTACGAGTTCCAACCACCGTCTTTGCCTCATATTTAACTCCTTCTGAGTAAAAATATATTTGAGACTCTGATGGTCGGTATAGATTTCGCATTTATTCCCATACAGATAGTGTCTCCATATCTTGAGGGCGAATACCACTGCTGCTAGCTCCATATCATGAGTAGGGTAGTTCCTTTCATGATTCTTCAATTGACGCGACGCGTAGGCAACTACCTTCCCATTCTGCATCAAGACAGCTCCTAAACCATTTTTAGAAGCGTCACTATAAATCACGAAGTTTCCTGCTTCTACATCAGGAATTATCAGCACAGGTGCACTTGTCAATTTCCTCTTAAGCTCCTGGAAATTCTCTTCACATTTCTGCGTCCACTCGTACTTCTTCTCCTTCCGAGTGAGAGCTGTAAGAGGTGCTGCTATCTTCGAAAATCCTTCGACGAATCTTCTATAGTACCCTGCTAACCCAAGAAAACTTCTAATCTCTGTGACGTTTCTGGGTGCTGGCCACGAGCTAACTGCTTCCACTTTGTAGGGTCTACAGAAATTCCTTCTTTTGTCACCACGTGCCCCAAAAAGTGAACTTTTTCTAGCCAAAATTCACATTTCGTGAATTTAGCATACAGCTGATGTTGTCTCAACATTTGCAGTACCAGCCTCAAGTGCTGCTCATGCTCTTCCTGGGACCTCGAGTAGATCAGAATGTCATCAATGAAGACGATCACGAATTTGTCCAGGAATTCCTTAAACACTCGGTTCATCAAATCCATGAAGGCTGCTGGGGCATTGGTTAGCCCAAAGGGCATGACCAAGAATTCGTAGTGCCCATAACGCGTTCTGAAAGCTGTCTTGGACACATCTGACTCCTTGATCCGAAGTTGATGATAGCCTGATCGCAAGTCAATCTTCGAAAACACTATCGCTCCCCTAAGCTGGTCGAACAGATCATCTATCCTTGGGAGAGGATATTTGTTCTTAATCGTGATCTTGTTCAACTCACGGTAATCGATGCACATTCGGAGCGATCCATCTTTCTTCTTTACAAACAAAACAGGTGCTCCCCACGGAGAGTGGCTCTGCTTGATAAACCCCTTATCTAAAAGCTCTTGTAACTGCATTTGAAGCTCCCTGAGTTCTGCAGGTGCCATTCTGTACGGTGCCTTCGATACCGGTGCTACTCCTGGTAGTAACTCGATTTCGAACGAAATCTCACGTTCTGGCGGCAGTCCTGGTAATTCTTCTGGAAACACGTCCACATATTCCCTGATGATGGGAACGTCTTCGGCATCAACTCCTTTTCTTGCTTCTTATCCACCATGTTCGCTAGATCCTTGACATCCACTAGCTAACATCTTCCAGGCTCTTACAGCTGATACGAGCTTAGTGGTGGAATTCCGAGATTGCCCATGGAAATTAAACTCATCCTTCTCGCCTAGGTTGAACGTTATCCGGCGTCTTCGGCAGTCAATCCTAGCGTCGTGTCTGCCTAAGAAATCCATCCCCAAGATCACATCGAAATCATGGAGTTTGATTACGATGAGATCTACAGCTAATTCTCTGCCATTGATGATAACAGGAACATTTTGGATCCAGGAATTGGACCACAAAATTTCACCAGATGGTAAAGAAGCACTGAAGGGTTGTCCTATCCTATTGACACTGTCTCCTAACTTCTGAGCAAGTTCCAAGGATATGAACGAATGCGTAGCGCCAGAATCGAAAAGTGCAATCACATCATAAGTGGCGATAGAGATCTGACCTGTCACCACATGTGATGTTCCAGCTTCCGCATCTCCCTTCGTATAGGCATAGATCCTTGCTTGGGGTTCTGGGGCTTCCAGTCTGCCTATCACTGTCGCAGGTCCTTCCAATCTAGCTTGTACTGCGTGTATCTGCCGTTGGTTGGAATTGCGATTCTGATACTGTGGCTGCGGGTTCTGATACTGAGGTTGCTGGTTATTCTGAGGGCAATTCTTTGCAAAATGTCCCTCTTTACCACAGATGTAGCAAGCATTGGATCCCTTCCTACAGACTCCTGGGTGTTTCTTCCCACAAGTCTCACATGCAGGGTAGGAGTTACTGTTGCCATCATTTCCCCGGTTATTCCTCTTCTGTTGGAAATTTTTCTGTTGCCCCTGGTTGTTAAAATTCCCCTTCCGTTTGTTCTTCCCAGATTGCTTGGGACTCTGTCCGGGGTTGCTTGCTTGTCCTCTATTACTTGCTTCCGTGTTCTGTCGAGGTTGTGTCGACTTTGCAGCAGACTTCTCTTCCTTCCTGGACTTGAAAATCTGGGCTCTAGCTTCCTTGTCCCGATTAATCCAGTACTCAGCCCTGACGGCTCTGCTGACACAGTCTGACACTGTTTCAGGTGGACTACTACCAGCACTGACTTGCTTTGCAATGTCCGTGCGGAACATCCTCATCATCAGTCGCACCTTCTCCTCTTCATTCGGTACCAGTTTTGGACATAAGCGAGCCAGTTGCTCGAATCTTCTGATTGCGTCCAGAACTGTCATAGATCCCTGTCGGAAGTTTATAAACTCGTCCTGTTGTACGGCAAGTACTTCTCTGTTGTAGTACATCGAGCGAAACTCGTACTCAAAGTCTTGCCAGGACATAGCCGTAACGTCTCTCCTCATCTGTACCGTAATCCACCAATGTCTCGCGTCCTTCTTAAGAACGAAGGATGCGCATAGTACCTTCTCCTGCTCTGTCAGCCTCATGAAATCTAAGATGACCTGGATATCTATAAGCCAATTATCCGCGGCCATTGGATCTGTAGGCCCCTCAAACTCGGGTGCCTTCATCCTTCTGAAACGTTCGTATAGCAGGTCTTCTCGTATCGCTGGCGGATCTACCGGCATGGCAGCTGGTGCCATCGGAACATACGGAGGGACTTCCGGTTGAACATTAGGTACCTGAGGTACCACTGGAGGCACTGGCTGTGGAGCTTCTTGGACTGGGGGTGCTGGATTCATACGTTCTAACTGTTCGCGGAATCTAGCCATTTCTTGTTGTTGCTGCAGCATTTGCTGTTGCAAATTCGTCATAAGAGTCACTAGATCCGGCTGGGGCGGATCTGCGGCTGCGTTGCCTCTTGTTCGTACCATGCTTATATTCCTACTATAGGAAACAGGCCTTATCATAAGCTAATAAACTTATCATACATTTCATACATATCATCATATCAACATACATACCATAACATAGCATAACATAACATCATCATATCATCATACATACTTGACATATCATGTAACATCATAACATAACTTTCATATATCCCGTGAACACACGGTCTCTTTTTGTACAATGAACAAAAGTACATCATCATATCTTATATACTTCAAAATACATCGTACTGTACATATTTACATATATACGGGCAGAACTTCGGATGGAAGTGTCTAACACTTTCTCATCCTACATATATGTACAACCTAATATCCGAATACATATACTATAATCGTCCTACAAAAGAAAAACAAAACGCGAAATCGGCCCTAGTCTAACTAGTGTCGTCGAGGGTGCTCGCGGACGTATCGGTATCGGAAAGGACAACTACAGGTGCAGGCGCGTCATCATCCGCTGGCTCGTCGGGATCATCAAGTGGAAACTCCTCGGGATCATCCTCGTCGTCCATGTCATCCTCATCGTCACTGGAAATGTCGACAACGGGAGGGTCTTCCTGTTCCGGTGGATCTATCGGTATAACATCGTCGTCAGAAGTGTTCTCCTCGTCCATCGGGTCCTCTGCCTCTTGGGCAGGCATCTCTGGTAATGGCTCCTCGGGTCCGACCTCGTACTGCGGATCCTCGGGCCCTACCTCATATTGCGGATCCTCATCTCCAGCATCGTCAGCAACGGGATCCTGGGCCTCATCTACATGGTCAGCAGCAGGTACGGTCTGAGCTATCGTCTCCGCTGCTAGTATATCATCGGTGTAGCTACCAACGGTCATCTCACGGCGGGGTGATGGTACAGACTGTCTGATGTGTGTCGGTACTCCATTCCGTAGGAGCATCAACGCCTGTAGCTCGGGCTCTGGTATATCCTGGGGAATGTAAGGAAGCATCGTCTCCTGGAATCTCCAGCAATAATGGACCATAGTCTCCCCTGGATAGGCGTGCCAGTCCTGTGACATCATCTGATAGCGAGTAAGTCGCATATCCTTATATATCGCAGGATCACGCATCGGCTCATCAGCTCCTCGTGCTGGAAGTGGACCATATCTGTTTACCACAGCTGCACGAAAATGTGCCCAAGTACGGCTAGGTAGCTGCGGCTCTCCTAATGTAACCCACCATATCCTAGCATCACCAATCAGACATCGGCTGGCTAGGGTGACCTGTAAGTGCTCCTCGATGTGGCACATCGTGAAGATCTGCTCCATGTCATGAAGCCATATACTGATCGATACTGATCGTCTAGTACTGTCGAAGTACTGAGGCTGCGATCGGTAGAAAGAAACTACGGCATCCCGATCCCTCTTTACTTGTGTCGTGTCCATGGTACCGCGTCTATATCACGTAACATAACCATAAACACTATAGCATAAAACCATATAGCATATAAGAAAGAAATCTAAACTTACTTGCAATGATGGAGGCGAAGTCAGGTAACTGTGAATTTCGTGTCGCAAGGGAACCGCTCTGATACCAAACCTTGTAACGCCCCACCTAGCGTAGGCCGTTACCTTGCTTACTTAACATACATTCGTAAAATAACTTAAACACATTGATTGAAAACACAGCGGAAATTTTTTTTTTTTTTTTTTTTATAGCATTGACAAAACACTATAAACATAAAGTCATACTGTTTTTGCATACTAGTATATTAATTACCGGTTAATATAAAATATTTCATAATTTACATAAAATCACAAAACACGTAGCGATACCCATAATCCACTCATTCACAGTCCCTTGGCTCGCTACTCCATCTTGCATCTTTTTCAGATAGCTGGTTCCTTACCTACAGCATAAACTCAAACGTGAGCTAGAGCTCAGTAAGTACAACTCTTAAGCCGTAAAGAAAATATAGCATAAACAGGAAATACACATAGCAAGTATTGACCATGTTATGCTTTCTTATCTCTACTCATTATGGGCCCTTACCTCGTGTGTTCGTAACCGGCGCGCGACTATGAATTGGTTGGGGCGGCCAAACCTTATCCAACTCAATCCACAGTCCAACCCAACCTGGCGTGGGTGGTACGACACATCGCTTATTAACTTACTTATTCTTACTATAGTGAACATACATTCTGTTGTCACCTTTTTTGATTCTATTATTTATGCCCTAGCATAATGATTAGATTCATAACATAATTATATTGCATACATGTTAACTAACACATAGCACATAACACATCATAGACATCTAGTAATATATACTAGTAGCTTATGCTGTAGACGGTGTTGTACTTACCGTCTATCCTTGAGCTGCTTGTCTTACTCCTCCTCGAGCTTTAATTGCAGAATCCCTCCTGCTCGATCGAAGGACGTACATGAGATTTCTAATCTATATCATGTGGGTTTTCGGTGATATGTCCCCCCTAACATAAACCATGCATACATAAGGGTGACTACCTTAGTAGTCTTATAGATCATGCATCGTGATCTAAAAGATACGTTGGATATCCATTTCATACACTTAGCCCATTCATAAACATGTTGGGTTAGATTAACATCAACCCTTGAGCTTTGATCAACAATTTATGGGTCAACCAAGGTTAACCCTTGTGATCCTTAACGTGAATCCCTATTCGGCTTACTTAAGATTGTGGGACTAAGTCCCGATAACTCGGGTATAGATTCCCGGTTATCATGCGTCTTAACATTGCTTGAACACTTAGCTTAAAATCCATTTGCTTTGAAAACCTTAACTTAGAAACCATTTTCTTTGAAAACCTTAACTTATCATTCTTCTTCATAAAAACACTTAGCATTTAAAACTTAATCTTATCAACTTTTTCGTAAAAATTCGTAAATCCTGCCTTATAATTTCATAAATCATTTGGGGGTCGGAAACTGCTTTTGGGACAGTTTCCATACTTGAAACAACGTGATTAGCTCGAAAAACGTTTTTCCTAAAGGGTTCTATAAAATCATGCACAGAAACTCTTGAATTCCTGCGCAGTTTTGGCATTTCATTTTATAGTTAAAAATCGCTTTCGAATTTGAAAATGTTTTCTTCACGAAAGTTCTAGCCCTCGAAGAGTTCTAAAACTTTCATGTTTTGAGAAATTTCTGATTCTGTACCGATTGGTACCAGTTTTTAATTGAAAACGTGATTAACTTTGAAAACCGAGTCTTACAGACCTCTATCGGGTTTCCTTGAAAAGAAGGCTGTTGGAGCCTTATTTTGGAAAACTGGCCGCGTTGGCCGCTAGGAAACAACCTAGTCTACAACTTTCGTGTTTTAACTTTTTGCCCATTCGGCCTCTAAAGGCCTGTAATCCGTGTTTTACCGAAACAGCCCCCTGGAACCCGAGAGCATGTTTTGGTTCTTACATTTCTTGTTACGTCCTAAATCGCGGGTTCTAACTCGACCGCCCACATCGGGAGATAATCATCAAACATGCAGCGCATTCTAACGTCCCTTAACCCTATCATACAGCCCATGTGATCTTTGCAACCCAAAAATCCGAACACTATCCTAGGGTTGCATATCCACTAACTTAGCATACATCACACCATTCATGCATCTTGGTTCATAAAAACATAACACACATGCATAAAACTACTTAACCTAATTTGGGGACATATAACCTACATCAAACCCTAACATGCCAATCTAGCATATCAAGCACATACATAATTATGAGCATAAACATAAACCAAACCACACCTAGAATCAACCTAACCAAACACTAAGCACACAAGCACATAAGGCAGCCATCAAAACACATATAGGAGCTTATGCTCTTACACAAATTTTGCTTGAAATACACATAAATCACATGCTTAAAAACTCATTTAAACTTGTGAAAAGCTTTTAAAAATTTTACCTTCCAAGAAGTGATTTCGGCTTAGGGTTTGGATGACCCGAAAAAAATCTGCTTGCTCCCTTTGGTTCAAGGGTTCGGCTGCTCACTCCCCACGCACCAAAAATCAGATTTTTGGTTCCTTTGTGGTCTCCTCACCTTGCTCGGCTACTCAAGAAAGCTTAGCCCCAAATCTGAATTTTTTTTCTCCTTTTCTCACTCAAACCCGAGGGCTACTTGGAGTCAAAATCAAGCTCCAAAACTTTGCTCAAAACTCACTCTCTTGCTCACCAATCAAACCCGAACTTAAACCCTAATTTCTACCCCAAATTTTGGTTTTCCCTTGTGTTTCCCCTGCTCCAAACCCACGGCAACAAGGCTGTTTGGCTGCAGAAAAATTTTTTTTCTTCCACTCGGTTTCCTAGCTACCCGAAGCAAGAGAACGGCTTGGACTTGAAAATTTTTCGATCACTCTCTCCCTTTCTCTCGGATTTTTGCTGAAAATTTCAAGAGTTTGGCTGCATTTTTCTTTAAAATGAATAGAAGATCAGCCCCCTTTTATAGACAACTTGGAGGACTTTTGAGAATAGATTTTGGCCCCAAAATTTTGCAAATTTTGGCTTTCTAGCATGCTAGGTGTCCGGATCTCATGGAGGTGGAGGAAATGCAAGACAACTCATGGTGAGTTGGCAAGCTAGGTGTCCTCTTGTGATTGGTCCAACACATCTCACTTTGAATAAAATATTAATTTCTTTGTGAGATATCTTAAAATTTAGGGCTTGTTTGGATAAAAATCTTTGAAACTTTGACTGTAAAAATTTAAATTCCAATACTGTAATAATTATTTTACAGTTTGGATTTTTCATAATTTCAGTCAAAAAAAATCGGATTGAAGATCTTTTCTCAAATCTCTCTCGTGCTCGTGACTTACTGTGCTGTTTGATTTTTCTAAGGTGGTTTTAGTTTCTAACTGTCAAAAAATTAGTTCCTGCATTATTTTTCGTAAAACGCAGATCTTAAAATTCCTTCGTCATAATTTCGGCCATTTTGGTCCAACTTTGACTTTTCGGTCAACAGTTGACTTTTTCGGTCAAAATTTTTGACTTTTGTGGAATCGAGTCTATTTCACTTCTTATTGTTCAAAAAGGCTATTTGCTTCTTCGAACAGTCATTTTTGAGTTTTATTAAGCTATAAAAACTCATAACACATATTAGAGCTCTGAAACAAGCTTTTTCATGAAATCGCATGTACTATTTACATTCAAGTCTTTACAGAAGCTAGTCACATGAAAAACTAGATCTCACTATCAGTAGTTTTTAATTATTGGTGTAATCCATATTTAGTAGTTTGACTAGGATTTTTATTATTGACTATCACGAAGAGGATATCTATCTGTCTTATGTGATTTGAATAGGAGCTCTTGAATAGGCTACGGTTTATTAGCCTATAAATATGACTTTCCATTGTAATATAGTTTAGTTTTTGAACTTGTATTATGCAAGTATAGAGTTCTTTTAGAGCATTTTCTCTCCTTATTCTTTGAAAGAGAGTAAAATTCATCTTCGCTTCTATTCCACCACGTCAAGTGGTGATGTAAAGTGGAGTTAATTGGCGCCTTTAGCGAACTTAGGAATTTAGACTATAGGTGAAATATGATAAAATAGGGATGACGTAGGGCCAAGAACATTTTATATGAATAATCTGTCTTGGAATGTCAAGGAGGGTGGGTTGGCAAGGAAGAGAATGGTGATCAAAGAGACTGTGCAGGGTGATACCGGATATGGTTATTTTACAGGAATTTAAAAAAGGCGTGCTTGAGGAAAGGAACATAAATTGTCAAGTGTGGGATGGTTTTCAAGTTCATGGTAAAACATAAAAGTAAAGAAGGAACATATTGGGAGATGGAAGAGATGTTTTTTTGGAGATCAAAGGTTGGTCAAGTGAGGTTATCCCTTGTTAAGAACAGAAATTCATTAAGGACGTCTTGGGAGATTTAAGTTTTGTCAGGGATTGAGCGGCTGGATAGCAAGGAGGAAAATGGGCCTCTTGTTAAGAACAGAAATTCGTTAAGTTGTCAGTGCTGGGAGGGTTTCAAGTACATGAAAACAAATAAATAAAGGAACATATTATCAGATGGAATAGTTGTTAGTGATGTTAACTTTGAGATTGAGCGCTGGACAGAAGGAAAATGGGCCTCTTGGAAAAGTCTGAAAATCATTACGTTGTCAATGGTGGAAGGGTTTCAAGTTCATGAAAACAAATAAATAAAGGAACATATTATCAGATGGAATAAGTTGTAAATGATGTTAACTTTGAGATTGAGCGGCTGGACAGAAGGAAAATGGCCCTCTTGGAAAAGGCTGAAAATCATTACGTTGTCAATGGTGGAAGGGTTTCAAGTTCATGGAAACAAAGGATTGAAGGAACATATTTTGCTTTGTGTTATGGTTTAGCCTTTCAGTATTAGTATTATTATCAGATTACAAGTTATTCTAGTTTACTTTCTATCTGTACTCCTTGAAAGAGTGTAAACTTCATCTTCCCTTCTACTTCACTCCTAAGCAGTGATGTGGAATAGATAATTAGGGAATTTGTGTTTTATGAGGATTTCTTTGTTTATTTGGATCATTATTTAGTCTAGTTTGATTGTGATTTTTATTATTTACCATCAGGATTAGGATGTTGATTTATTTAGTGCTTAATATGAACTGGTATAGGCTATGATTTATCAGCAGCCTATAAGTAAGGCTTTAGCTTCTAATATAGTTCAGTTTGTCATTATTATTATACCAGATTACAGGATTTTTAATTTTTTTTTTTTGGTGTGTTGTCTATCTTTACTCCTTGAAAGAGTATAAACTTCATCTTCCTGTCCGTTGTGATGCGTCAAGTGGCAATGGGAGATAGAGAATTAGGGGATTCATGTTGATTTATTTAATGCTTAATTTGAATTGGTGTGGGCTATGATTTATCAGTAGCCTATACGTAGAGCTTTAGCTTTCTGATCTAGTTCAGTTTCTCATTATTATCACCAGATAACCGTTTTTTTTTTTTCTTTTTTTTGGTGTATTGTCTATCTTTAGTCCTTGAAAGAATGTAAACTTCATCTTCCTGTCCATTGTGATGCGTCAAGCAGCGATGGAGGATGGAGAATTAGGGGATTCTTGTTTTATCAGTAGTTTCTTATTATTGGCTGTAATCCATATTTAGTCGAGTTTGATTAGGATTTTTATTATTGACTATCACGAAGAGGATATCTATCTGTCTTATGTGATTTGAATAGGGGCTCTTGAATAGGCTACGGTTTATTAGCCTATAAATATGACTTTCCATTGTAATATAGTTTAGTTTTGAACTTGTATTATGCAAGTATAGAGTTCTTTTAGAGCATTTTCTCTCCTTATTCTTTGAAAGGAGAGTAAAATTCATCTTCGCTTCTATTCCACCACGTCAAGTGGTGATGTAAAGTGGAGTTAGTTGGCGCTTAGCGACTTAGGAATTTAGACTATAGGTGAAATATGATAAAATAGGGAGTGTCGTAGGGGCCAAGAACATTTTATATGAATAATCTGTCTTGGAATGTCAAGGAGGGTGCGTTGGCAAGGAAGAAAATGGTGATCAAAGAGACTGTGCAAGACTACCGGATATGGTTATTTTACAGAATTCAAAAAGGCGTGGCTTGAGGAAGGAACATAAATGTTCAAGTGTGGGATGGTTTTCAAGTTCATGGTAAAATGTAAAAGTAAAGAAGGAACATATTGGTAGATGGAATGAGGATGTTTTTTGGAGATCAAAGGTTGGTCAAGTGAGGTTATCCCTTGTTAAGAACAGAAATTCATTAAGGACGTCTTGGGAGATTTAAGTTTGGTCAATGATTGAGCGGCTGGACAGCAAGGAGGAAAATGGGCCTCTTGTTAAGAACAGAAATTTGTTAAGTTGTCAGTGCTGGGAGGGTTTGAAGTTCATGAAAACAAATAAATAAAGGAACATATTATCAGATGGAATAAGTTGTCAGTGATGATAAATTTGAGATTGAGCGGCTAGACAGAAGGAAAATGGGCCTCTTGGAAAAGGCTGAAAATCATTACGTTGTCAATGGTGGAAGGGTTTCAAGTTCATGGAAACAAAGGATTGAAGGAACATGTTATAGATGGAATAATTATATCTGGGGAGATTTAAGGTTGGTGAAAAGTAATGTTATCTCTGAATTGAGAGGCAGGACAGCAACGAGGAAAATGGGCTCTTGGAAAAAACCGAAATTCATGAAATTGTCAAGGGCGGGGGGTTTCAAGTTCATGGAGAAACTGAAATGCATGACGGAACATATTAGGAGAGCTACTCTGAGTAATTCCTTTTTTTTTTTTGGATCTATTGAATTGCAATTTTTTTTGTTTGCTGTTTAACTATCTCTTTTATTCCATCCAACTAGGACTGAAGAATCGCAGTTGCTCAAGCAAGAAATTAAAGACTCCATGACTACCATGTGCTTAGGATACTGGCTCAAGTTAATCGAGAAAGGAATAGAGGAGCATTTGAAGTCTCAGCAAGGGATTCTGGTTTTCATCTAATTAGTTTAAAGGCTATCTTTCTTTGATGTTTTCATTTGCAAGCATGCATATACACCAAGTACAGTAAGCTCTGAAAGGTAATTAATTTTTCGTATGATGAGCATTCAATTTTTGGATTTGTTGCTTCTCGTTAGCCCTTAGATCAACTTTCTTTCTAGGGCTATTGCATATTTGAAAGTTGGTTGGTTTGCATAGATTAGTCTTGTTCCTGATAAAAAAATGGTTAGTTCTTAGGTATTAATATTGTTTTTTTTTTAATTATTATTATTTTCATTTGTTTGAAGTTTGTTGCTTGCTTTGCAATGAAATCCGTACTTTCGTTTTTCTGTTTTTCCCTTTCACAGCGCTCTTTCACTTCTTGGATGGGAAAGCCACAGGGGTTGCATCCAGAGTCAGTGCTGATTCGATTAATACCTATTGCACAGTGGAATAACTGCTACTGTCATCTGGTAACATTTATGTTTTTTCTTCAAATGTTTGCAAATTTTTTTTTTTTAATTATTGTGAACTTTGTTGCTTGCTTTGCATTAATGAAATCATTACTTTCTTTTTCTGGCTATTTTTCACAGTGCTCATTCACTTCTTGGGATGGAAAGCCAGATACGTTGCATCCAGAGTTAGCAGCAGATTCGATTAATATATGTTGCACCATGGAATACCTACTAGTATCAGCTGGTAATATGAACGTTTTGTTTCTAAGTGTTTGCAATTTTTTACACACCTCTTTATCATTTGTGTAATGACTTGATCTTCTTCTTTTTGTTTTTTTAGATTAGATGTGGCCTGTTCTATCAAAAGGATGTACTAGAGCTATAACGTGATCAACAGGACTGCAAGGTGTGTATTCTCTTCTTAAAATTGTGATATACATTTGAATCTTTGAATTATAACTCGTCTCTACAAGAATGGACAACAGTGACAACTTGTTTAGATGATTGGTGTCCAGAATAAGAAGTTTATCATCTTAAAAAAATGATGCTCAGGTGAAGATATCATACATTGTTGAAGAAAATGAGGTAGTTCTCTTTTTTAAGCTTCTTTGCATGTGCTTTACTATAATGGTTACTGCTGGGAACTTTGTGGACAACGGGTGAAGGTTTATTTGTTTACTGATTTTGTAGGATGTGAAGATCTCATGAAGTTGCCATTTTTTAGGATAAGCAGTTTATCTCATCCATTGTTGACACAAAATCAGGTAATTCTCTTTTTTAAGTTTCTTTGCAATGTGTTTTTTCTGTAATGATTATTGTCTGGAACTTTATGGATGAACAGGTGAAGGTTTATTTGTTTACTGGTTTTGCAGGACACAAAGGTTTAACGTAGTTGCCATTTTTTTAGGATAAGCAGTTTATCTCACGAATCAGGTAGGTCTCTTTTTTAAGTTTCTTCACAATGTGTCTTTAATGTAATGGTTATTGTCAAGAACTTTATGGATGCATGGCCAAATGTTTATTCGTTTACTGGTTGTGTAGGATGCAAAGATTTCTTAAAGTTGCCATTTTTTGGAGTGAGGAAAGGAAAGTTCTCTGTCTCTTATCCTCCCTCCACCTCTCTCTCCCCTTCCCTCATTGAAATAGAAGAAGCATAAAAAGTTAGGGAGTCAGTTTTTATAGTTTTGTAAAGTTATTTTATTTTATTTTATTTTTTAATAAATCTTTAGATTGTGTTTTTAGTTTAGAACTCTTTACTATTTGTTTTCTTAGCTTAGGATTTCTATCTATTAAGCATTTTAAGTCAATCAGAACTCATTAAATTGGGCTAGGATTTATCAGCCAATAATGAAGGCTTTATCTTTGTAATATAATTCTATTTTACATTACCAAATTACATAGTTATTTTAGAGCATCTTATACTTGTACTCCGTGAAAGAGTATAAACTTCATTAGTAGTTATGCAGGATAGATATTATACCGGACTCCGTGAAAGAGTATAAGCTTCATCTAGTAGTTATTTTGGATTGATGAGAGGGGAACTCATGTTATACCTATACTCCATGAAAGAGTATAAACTTCATCTAGCATTTATGCATGACAGATATTAGGGAATTTGTGTTATACCTGTGCTCCATGAAAGAGTATAAACTTCATCTAATTTGTGTTATACCTGTACTCCGTGAAAGAGTATAAACTTCATCTAGCATTTATGTAGGATAGATATTAAGGAATTCGTGTTATAACTTGTACTCCGTGAAAGAGCCATAAACTTCATCTAATTCGTGTTACACCTGTACTCCAGGAAAGAGTATAAACTTCATCTAGCATTTATGTAGGATAGATATTAGGGATATTCGTGTCATACCTTGTACTCTGTGATGTAACGCCCCACCTAGCGTAGGCCGTTACCTTACTTACTTAACATACATTCGTAAAATAAACTTAAACCCATTGATTGAAAAACACAGCGGAAATTTTTTTTTTTTTTTTTATAGCATTGACAAAACACTATAAACATAAAGTCATACTGTTTTTGCATACTAGTATATTAATTACCGGTTAATATAAAAATTTCATAATTTACATAAAATCACAAAACACGTAGCGATACCCATAATCCACTCATTCACAGTCCCTTGGCTCGCTACTCCATCTTGCATCCTTTTTCATATAGCTGGTTCCTTACCTACAGCATAAACTCAAACCGTGAGCTAGAGCTCAGTAAGTACAACTCTTAAGCCGTAAAGAAAAACATAGCATAAACAGGAAATACACATAGCAAGTATTGACCATATTATGCTTTCTTATCTCTACTCATTATGGGCCCTTACCTCGTGTGTTCGTAACCGGCGCGCGACTATGAATTGGTTGGGGCGGCCAAACCTTATCCAACTCAATCCACAGTCCAACCCAACCTGGCGTGGGTGGTACGACACATCGCTTATTAACTTACTTATTCTTACTATTAGTGAACATACATTCTGTTGTCACCTTTTTGATTCTATTATTTATGCCCTAGCATAATAATCAGATTCATAACATAATTATATTGCATACATGTTAATTAACACATAGCACATAACACATCATAGACGTCTAGTAATATATACTAGTAGCTTATGCTGTAGACGGTGTTGTACTTACCGTCTATCCTTGTGCTGCTTGTCTTACTCCTCTTCGAGCTTTAATTGCAGAATCCCTCCTGCTCGATCGAAGGACGTACATGAGATTTCTAATCTATCATGTGGGTTTTTCGGTGATATGTCCCCCCTAACATAAACCATGCATACATAAGGGTGACTACCTTAGTAGTCTTATAGATCATGCATCGTGATCTAAAAAGATACGTTGGATATCCTTCTTAAACACTTAGCTCATTCATAAACATGTTGGGTTAGATTACATCAACCCTTGAGCTTTGATCAACAATGTATGGGTCAACCAAGGTTAACCCTTGTGATCCTTAACGTGAATCCCTATTCGGCTTACTTAAGATTGTGGGAACCTAAGTCCCGATAACTCGGGTATAATTCCGGTTATCATGCGTCTTAACATTGCTTGAACACTTAGCTTAAAATCCATTTGCTTTGAAAACTTATCTTAGAAACCATTTTCTTTAAAAACCTTAACTTATCTTCTACTTCATAAAAACACTTAGCATTTAAAACTTATCTTATCAACTTTTTCGTAAAAATTCGTAAATCCTGCCTTATAATTTCATAAATCATTTGGGGGTCGGAAACTGCTTTTGGGACAGTTTCCATACTTGAAACAACGTGATTAGCTGAAAAACGTTTTTCCTAAAGGGTTCTATAAAATCATGCACAGAAACTCTTGAATTCCTGCGCAGTTTTGGCATTTCATTTTATAGTTAAAAATCGTTTTCGAATTTGAAAATGTTTTCTTCACGAAAGTTCTAGCCCTCGAAGAGTTCTAAAACTTTCATGTTTTGAGAAATTTCTGATTCTGTACCGATTGGTACCAGTTTTTAATTGAAAACGTGATTAACTTTGAAAACCGAGTCTTACAGACCTCTATCGGGTTTCCTTGAAAAAGAAGGCTGTTGGAGCCTTATTTTGGAAAACTGGCCGCGTTGGCCGCTAGGAAACAACCTAGTCTACAACTTTCGTGTTTTAACTTTTTGCCCATTCGGCCTCTAAAGGCCTGTAATCCGTGTTTTACCGAAACAGCCCCCTGGAACCCGAGAGCATGTTTTGGTTCTTACTTTTCTTGTTACGTCCTAAATCGCGGGTTCTAACTCGACCGCCCACAACGGGAGATAATCAATCAAACATGCAGCGCATTCTAACGTCCCTTAACCCTATCATACAGCCCATGTGATCATTGCAACCCAAAAATCCGAACACTATCCTAGGGTTGCATATCCACTAACTTAGCATACATCACACCAAACATGCATCTTGGCATAAAACATAACATACATGCACAAAACTACTAAACCTAATTTGGGGACATATACCTACATCAAACCCTAACATGCCAATCTAGCATATCAAGCACATAGCATAAATTATGAGCATAAACATAAACCAAACCACACCTAGAATCAACCTAACCAAACACTAAGCACACAAGCACATCAAAGGCAGCCATCAAAACACGTAAAGGAGCTTATGCTCTTACACATTTTTGCATGAAATACACGTAAATCACATGCTTAAAAACTCATTTAAACTTGTGAAAAGCTTTTAAAAATTTTACCTTCCAAGAGGTGACTTTCGGCTTAGGGTTTGGATGACCCGAAAAAATCTGGTTGCTCCCTTTGGTTCAAGGGTTCGGCTGCTCACTCCCTACGCACCAAAAATCAGATTTTTGGCTCCTTTGTGGTCTCCTCACCTTGCTCGGCTACTCAAGAAAGCTTAGCCCCAAATCTGAATTTTTTTCCTCTCTTTTCTCCCACAAACCCGAAGGCTGCTCCAAGGTGAATCAAGCTCTAAAACTTTGCACAAAACTCACTCTCTTGCTCACCAACCAAACCCGAACTCAAACCCTAATTTTACCCCAAAATTTGGTTTTCTCTTGTGTTTCCCCTGCTCCAAACCCACGGCAACAAGGCTGTTTGGCTGCAGAAAAAATTTTTCTTTTCTCTCCACTCGG
Organism: Ficus microcarpa; assembly: GCA_025413485.1. NCBI lineage: Eukaryota > Viridiplantae > Streptophyta > Magnoliopsida > Rosales > Moraceae > Ficus > Ficus microcarpa. The sequence goes on from JAINRI010000691.1 coordinate 25,740, forward strand.
TTTCCTAGCTACCCGAAGCACACAGGATGGATTGAACTTGAAAAATTTTCTGATCTCACTCTCCCTTTCTCTCGGATTTTTGAGCTACAAATTTGCAAGAGTTTTGTTGCATTTTCTCATTAAAGTGAATAGAGAAAATCCACCCCCTTTTATAGACAACTTGGAGAGCTTTTAGAAATAGGATTTTGACCCCAAAATTTTCAAATTTTGGCCTTCTAGCATGCAAGGTGTCCGGATCTAGGGGAGTGCAAGACAACTCATAGTGAGTTGGCATAGGCTAGGTGTCCTCTTGTGATTGGTCCAACACATCTCACTTGAATAAAATATTATTTCTTTTGAGATATCTTGGAATTTAAGGCTTTGTTTGGATAAAAATCTTTGAAACTTTGACTGTAAAAATTTAAATTCCAATACTGTAATAATTATTTTACAGTTTGGATTTTTCATAATTTCAGTCAAAAAAATCGGATTGAAGATCTTTTCTCAAATCCTTCTGCCTCGTGACTTACTGTGGCGTGTTTGATTTTTCTAAGGTGGTTTTAGTTTCTAACTGTCATAAAAATTAGTTCCTGCATTATTTTTCGTAAAACGCAGATCTTAAAATTCCTCCGTCATAATTTCGGCCATTTTGGTCCAACTTTGACTTTTCGGTCAACAGTTGACTTTTTCGGTCAAAATTTTGACTTTTGTGGAATCGAGTCTGTTTCACTTCTTATTGTTCAAAAAGGCTATTTGCTTCTTCGAACAGTCATTTTTGAGTTTTATTAAGCTATAAAAACTCATAACACATATTAGAGCTCTGAAACAAGCTTTTTCATGAAATTGCATGTACTATTTACATTCAAGTCTTTACAGAAGCTAGTCACATGAAAAACTAGATCTCACAATCTACCCTCCTTAAAAATTTTCGTCCTCGAAAATTAGAACAACTCGGGGTAGTTCTTCTTCATAGCATCCTCTAGTTCCCATGTTGCTTCTTCAACACTATGGTTTCGCCATAAAACCTTGACCATAGGAATAATTCTATTCCTTAGGACCTTATCTTCTCTATCAAGAATTCGTACAGGCTTCTCTTCGTAGGTTAAATCCGTCTGAACCTCCACTGGTTCTTGACTAAGCACGTGTGAAGGATCTGGAACATACTTCTTGAGCATTGAAACGTGGAAAACATCGTGCATAGAAGCTAATTCTGGCGGCAAGGCGAGCTTATACGCAACCTTTCCAATCCTCTTGAGGATTTCGAACGGTCCCGTATACCTTGGACTGAGCTTTCCCTTCTTGCCAAATCGCATTACTCCCTTCATAGGAGCAATTTTGATGAAAACAGCATCACCAACTTGAAATTCTAATGGTCGTCGACGTTTGTCCGCATAGCTTTTCTGTCGGCTAAAGGCTACGTCGAGTCTCTGCTTAATCTTCTGAATATCTTCGGAGGTCTTTTCAATGAAGTCCGTCGTTTGCAACTGCTTTTGTCCGACTTCTTGCCAGTGAACTGGCGATCTACATTTTCGTCCATATAACGCTTCAAATGGAGCCATTCCAATTGAGGCATGAAAGCTGTTGTTGTAGGAAAATTCGATCAGTGGTAGCTTTTCATCCCAATTTCCCTTGAAATCTAGGACGCACGATCTCAACATATCCTCCAAAGTCTGGATAGTTCTCTCTGACTGACCATCCGTTTGAGGGTGAAATGCTGTGCTAAACTTCAACCTTGATCCCATAGCAGCATGTACGCTCATCCAAAATCGTGACGTAAAACGTCCATCGCGGTCCGAAATGATTGATTTTGGAATTCCATGGAATCTGACGATTTGAGCTACGTAAATCTGCGCCAATCTTTCCACTGAGTGGGTAGCTTTAATCGCAACGAAGTGGGCTGACTTGGTCAAACGATCCACCACAACCCAAATCGTGTCGTTCCCACTCGTCGTTCTGGGCAGTCCGACTACAAAATCCATCGTAATCTGCTCCCATTTCCATTCCGGAAGCTCTATCTTCTGTAATTCTCCTCCCGGATGGCGGTGTTCAGCCTTAACTTTCTGACAAGTTAGGCATTTTGACACAAATTCTGCAACTTGGTTCTTCATATTCGGCCACCAGTAGGTCTCCCTGAGATCCTTGTACATCTTGGTAGCTCCTGGATGTACGGAATATGGCGTTTGGTGTGCCTCTGTCATAATGCGTTCCTTCACACCCTTCACGTTTGGAACACAAATCCTCCCTTTGAAGTGGAGTATACCATCGTCGGAAGTCTTGAACTCTGTGCCCTTCTCATTAAACAAACGAGCCTTCAACAAAGAAGAGTCATTTTCTTGATGGGCCTTGATGACGTCTAGCAGATCAGACTTCAAGGTAAGCGAAGATAACCTTCCTGTTATTACTTCAATGTTGAAATCAGCGATCTCCTTCTGTAGAGGCTTAGGAAGTGCTTCAATGGACATCAGCGTGGCTACTGACTTCCTGCTTAATGCATCTGCTACCTTGTTAGCTTTTCCAGGGTGGTAGAGGATTTCACAATCATAATCCTTTACGAGTTCCAACCACCGTCTTTGCCTCATATTTAACTCCTTCTGAGTAAAAATATATTTGAGACTCTGATGGTCGGTGTAGATTTCGCATTTATTCCCATACAGATAGTGTCTCCATATCTTGAGGGCGAATACTACTGCTGCTAGCTCCATATCATGAGTAGGGTAGTTCCTTTCATGATTCTTCAATTGACGCGACGCGTAGGCAACTACCTTCCCATTCTGCATTAAGACAGCTCCTAATCCATTTTTAGAAGCGTCACTATAAATCACGAAGTTTCCTGCTTCTACATCAGGAATTATCAGCACAGGTGCACTTGTCAACTTCCTCTTAAGCTCCTGGAAATTCTCTTCACATTTCTGCGTCCACTCGTACTTCTTCTCCTTCCGAGTGAGAGCTGTAAGAGGTGCTGCTATCTTCGAAAAGCCTTCGACGAATCTTCTATAGTACCCTGCTAACCCAAGAAAACTTCTAATCTCTGTGACGTTTCTGGGTGCTGGCCACGAGCTAACTGCTTCCACTTTCGTAGGGTCTACAGAAATTCCTTCTTTTGTCACCACGTGCCCCAAAAAGTGAACTTTTTCTAGCCAAAATTCACATTTCGTGAATTTAGCATACAGCTGATGTTGTCTCAACATTTGCAGTACCAGCCTCAAGTGCTGCTCATGCTCTTCCTGGGACCTCGAATAGATCAAAATGTCATCAATGAAGACGATCACGAATTTGTCCAGGAATTCCTTAAACACTCGGTTCATCAAATCCATGAAGGCTGCTGGGGCGTTGGTTAGCCCAAAGGGCATGACCAAAAATTCGTAGTGCCCATAACGTGTTCTGAAAGCTGTCTTGGACACATCTGACTCCTTGATCCGAAGTTGATGATAGCCTGAACGCAAATCAATCTTCGAGAACACTATCGCTCCCCTAAGCTGGTCGAACAGATCATCTATCCTTGGGAGAGGATATTTGTTCTTAATCGTGATCTTGTTCAACTCACGGTAATCGATGCACATTCGGAGCGATCCATCTTTCTTCTTTACAAACAAAACAGGTGCTCCCCACGGAGAGTGGCTCTGCTTGATAAACCCCTTATCTAAAAGCTCTTGTAACTGCATTTGAAGCTCCCTGAGTTCTGCAGGTGCCATTCTGTACGGTGCCTTCGATACCGGTGCTACTCCTGGTAGTAACTCGATTTCGAACGAAATCTCACGTTCTGGCGGCAGTCCTGGTAATTCTTCTGGAAACACGTCCACATATTCTCTGATAATGGGAACGTCTTCTGGCCTCAACTCCTTTTCTTGCTTCTTATCCACCATGTTCGCTAGGTATCCTTGACATCCGCTAGCTAACATCTTCCAGGCTCTTACAGCTGATACGAGCTTAGTGGTGGAATTCCGAGATTGCCCATGGAAGTTAAACTCATCCTTCTCGCCTAGGTTGAACGTTATCCGGCGTCTTCGGCAGTCAATCCTAGCGTCGTGTCTGCCTAAGAAATCCATCCCCAAGATCACATCGAAGTCATGGAGTTTAATTACGATGAGATCTACAGTTAATTCTCTGCCATTGATGATAATAGGAACATTTTGGATCCAGGAATTGGACCACAAAATTTCACCAGATGGTAAAGAAGCACTGAAGGGTTGTCCTATCCTATTAACACTGTCTCCTAACTTCTGAGCAAGTTCCAAGGATATGAACGAATGCGTAGCGCCAGAATCGAAAAGTGCAATCACATCATAAGTGGCGATAGAGATCTGACCTGTCACCACATGTGATGTTCCAGCTTCCGCATCTCCCTTTGTATAGGCATAGATCCTTGCTTGGGGTTCTGGGGCTTCCAGTCTGCCTATCACTGTCGCAGGTCCTTCCAATCTAGCTTGTACTGCGTGTATCTGCCGTTGGTTGGAATTGCGATTCTGATACTGTGGTTGCTGGTTATTCTGAGGGCAGTTCTTCGCAAAATGTCCCTCTTTACCACAGATGTAGCAAGCATTGGATCCCTTCCTACAGACTCCTGGGTGTTTCTTCCCACAAGTCTCACATGCAGGGTAGGAGACATTGTTGCCATCATTTCCCCGGTTATTCCTTTTCTGTTGGAAATTTTTCTGTTGCCCCTGGTTGTTAAAATTTCCCTTTCGTTTGTTCTTCCCAGATTGCTTGGGACTCTGTCCGGGGTTGCTTGCTTGTCCTCTATTACTCGCTTCCGTATTCTGTCGAGGTTGTGTCGACTTTGCAGCAGACTTCTCTTCCTTCCTGGACTTAAAAATCTGGGCTCTAGCTTCCTTGTCCCGATTAATCCAGTACTCAGCCCTGACGGCTCTGCTGACACAGTCTGACACTGTCTCAGGTGGACTACTACCGGCACTGACTTGCTTCGCAATGTCCGTGCGGAACATTCTCATCATCAGTCGCACCTTCTCCTCTTCATTCGGTACCAGTTTTGGACATAAACGAGCCAGTTGCTCGAATCTTCTGATTGCGTCCAGAACTGTCATGGATCCCTGGCGGAAGTTTATAAACTCGTCCTGTTGTACGGCAAGGACTTCTCTGTTGTAGTACATCGAGCGGAACTCGTACTCAAAGTCTTGCCAGGACATAGCTGTAACGTCTCTCCTCATTTGTACCGTAATCCACCAATGTCTCGCGTCCTTCTTAAGAGCGAAGGAAGCGCATAGTACCTTCTCCTGCTCTGTCAGCCTCATGAAATCTAAGATGACCTGGATATCGATAAGCCAATTATCCGCGGCCATTGGATCTGTAGGCCCCTCAAACTCGGGTGCCTTCATCCTTCTGAAACGTTCGTACAGCAGGTCTTCTCGTATTGCTGGCGGATCTACCGGCATGGCAGCTGGTGCCATTGGAACATACGGAGGGACTTCCGGTTGAACATTAGGTACCTGAGGTACCACTGGAGGCACTGGCTGTGGAGCTGCTTGTGCTGGGGGTGCTGGATTCATACGTTCTAACTGTTCGCGGAATCTAGCCATTTCTTGTTGTTGCTGCAGCATTTGCTGTTGCAAATTTGTCATAAGAGTCACTAGATCCGGCTGAGGCGGATCTGCGGCTGCGTTGCCTCTTGTTCGTACCATGCTTATATTCCTACTATAGGAAACAGGCATTATCATAAGCTAATAAACTTATCATACATTTCATACATATCATCACATTAACATACATACCATAACATAACATAATAACATAACAAAATCATATCATCATACTTCATACATACTTGACATAACATGTGACATCATAACATAACTTTCATATATCCCATGAACACACGGTCTCTTTTTGTACAATGAGCAAAAGTACATCATCATATCTTATATACTTCAAAATACATCGTACTGTACATATTTACATATTTACGGGCAGAACTTCGGATGGAAGTGTCTAACACTTTCTCATCCTACATATATGTACAACCTAATATCCGAATACATATACTATAATCGTCCTAACAAAAGAAAAACAAAACGCGAAATCGGCCCTAGTCTAACTAGTGTCGTCGAGGGTGCTCGCGGACGTATCGGTATCGGAAAGGACAACTACAGGTGCAGGCGCGTCATCATCCGCTGGCTCGTCGGGATCATCAAGTGGAAACTCCTCGGGATCATCCTCGTCGTCCATGTCATCCTCATCGTCACTGGAAATGTCGACAACGGGAGGGTCTTCCTGTTCCGGTGGATCTATCGGTATAACATCGTCGTCAGAAGTGTTCTCCTCGTCCATCGGGTCCTCTGCCTCTTGGGCAGGCATCTCTGGTAATGGCTCCTCGGGTCCGACCTCGTACTGCGGATCCTCGGGCCCTACCTCATATTGCGGATCCTCATCTCCAGCATCGTCAGCAACGGGATCCTGGGCCTCATCTACATGGTCAGCAGCAGGTACGGTCTGAGCTATCGTCTCCGCTGCTAGTATGTCATCGGTGTAGCTACCAACGGTCATCTCACGGCGGGGTGATGGTACAGACTGTCTGATGTGTGTCGGTACTCCATTCCGTAGGAGCATCAACGCCTGTAGCTCGGGCTCTGGTATATCCTGGGGAATGTAAGGAAGCATCGTCTCCTGGAATCTCCAGCAATAATGGACCATAGTCTCCCCTGGATAGGCGTGCCAGTCCTGTGACATCATCTGATAGCGAGTAAGTCGCATATCCTTATATATCGCAGGATCACGCATCGGCTCATCAGCTCCTCGTGCTGGAAGTGGACCATATCTGTTCACTACAGCTGCACGAAAATGTGCCCACGTACGGCTAGGTAGCTGCGGCTCTCCTAATGTAACCCACCATATCCTAGCATCACCAATAAGACATCGGCTGGCTAGGGTGACCTGTAAGTGCTCCTCGATGTGGCACATCGTGAAGATCTGCTCCATATCATGAAGCCATATGCTGATCGATACTGATCGTCTAGTGCTGTCGAAGTACTGAGGCTGCGATCGGTAGAAGGAAACTACGGCATCCCGATCCCTCTTTACTTGCGTCGTCTCCATGGTACCGCGTCTATATCACGTAACATAACCATAAACACTATAGCATAAAACCATATAGCATAAGAAAGAAATCTAAACTTACTTGCAATGATGGAGGCGAAGTCAGGTAACTGTGAATTTCGTGTCGCAAGGGAACCGCTCTGATACCAAACCTTGTAACGCCCCACCTAGCGTAGGCCGTTACCTTACTTACTTAACATACATTCGTAAAATAAACTTAAACCCATTGATTGAAAAACACAGCGGAAATTTTTTTTTTTTTTTTTATAGCATTGACAAAACACTATAACATAAAGTCATACTGTTTTTGCATACTAGTATATTAATTACCGGTTAATATAAAATATTTCATAATTTACATAAAATCACAAAACACGTAGCGATACCCATAATCCACTCATTCACAGTCCCTTGGCTCGCTACTCCATCTTGCATCTTTTTCATATAGCTGGTTCCTTACCTACAGCATAAACTCAAACCGTGAGCTAGAGCTCAGTAAGTACAACTCTTAAGCCGTAAAGAAAAACATAGCATAAACAGGAAATACACATAGCAAGTATTGACCATATTATGCTTTCTTATCTCTACTCATTATGGGCCCTTACCTCGTGTGTTCGTAACCGGCGCGCGACTATGAATTGGTTGGGGCGGCCAAACCTTATCCAACTCAATCCACAGTCCAACCCAACCTGGCGTGGGTGGTACGACACATCGCTTATTAACTTACTTATTCTTACTATTAGTGAACATACATTCTGTTGTCACCTTTTTGATTCTATTATTTATGCCCTAGCATAATAATCAGATTCATAACATAATTATATTGCATACATGTTAATTAACACATAGCACATAACACATCATAGACGTCTAGTAATATATACTAGTAGCTTATGCTGTAGACGGTGTTGTACTTACCGTCTATCCTTGTGCTGCTTGTCTTACTCCTCTTCGAGCTTTAATTGCAGAATCCCTCCTGCTCGATCGAAGGACGTACATGAGATTTCTAATCTAGCTCATGTGGGTTTTCGGTGATATGTCCCCCCTAACATAAACCATGCATACATAAGGGTGACTACCTTAGTAGTCTTATAGATCATGCATCGTGATCTAAAAAGATACGTTGGATATCCTTCTTAAACACTTAGCTCATTCATAAACATGTTGGGTTAGATTGACATCAACCCTTGAGCTTTGATCAACAATGTATGGGTCAACCAAGGTTAACCCTTGTGATCCTTAACGTGAATCCCTATTCGGCTTACTTTAAGATTGTGGGACCTAAGTCCCGATAACTCGGGTATAGATTCCCGGTTATCATGCGTCTTAACATTGCCTTGAACACTTAGCTTAAAATCCCTTTGCTTTGAAAACCTTATCTTAGAAACCATTCCTTTAAAAACCTTAACTTATCTTTCTCACTTCATAAAAACACTTAGCATTTAAAACTTAATCTTATCAACTTTTTCGTAAAAATTCGTAAATCCTGCCTTATAATTTCATAAATCATTTGGGGGTCGGAAACTGCTTTTGGGACAGTTTCCATACTTGAAACAACGTGATTAGCTTGAAAAACGTTTTTCCTAAAGGGTTCTATAAAATCATGCACAGAAACTCTTGAATTCCTGCGCAGTTTTGGCATTTCATTTTATAGTTAAAAATCGTTTTCGAATTTGAAAATGTTTTCTTCACGAAAGTTCTAGCCCTCAAAGAGTTCTAAAACTTTCATGTTTTGAGAAATTTCTGATTCTGTACCGATTGGTACCAGTTTTTAATTGAAAACGTGATTAACTTTGAAAACCGAGTCTTACAGACCTCTATCGGGTTTCCTTGAAAAAGAAGGCTGTTGGAGCCTTATTTTGGAAAACTGGCCGCGTTGGCCGCTAGGAAACAACCTAGTCTACAACTTTCGTGTTTTAACTTTTTGCCCATTCGGCCTCTAAAGGCCTGTAATCCGTGTTTTACCGAAACAGCCCCCTGGAACCCGAGAGCATGTTTTGGTTCTTACTTTTCTTGTTACGTCCTAAATCGCGGGTTCTAACTCGACCGCCCACAACGGGAGATAATCATCAACATGCAGCGCATTCTAACGTCCCTTAACCCTATCATACAGCCCATGTGATCATTGCAACCCAAAAATCCGAACTCCTATCCTAGGGTTGCATATCCACTAACTTAGCATACATCACACCAAACATGCATCTTGGCTTATAAAACATAACATACATGCACAAAACTACTAAACCTAATTTGGGGACATATAACCTACATCAAACCCTAACATGCCAATCTAGCATATCAAGCACATAGCATAAATTATGAGCATAAACATAAACCAAACCACACCTAGAATCAACCTAACCAAACACTAAGCACACAAGCACATCAAAGGCAGCCATCAAAACACGTAAAGGAGCTTATGCTCTTACACGATTTTTGCATGAAATACACGTAAATCACATGCTTAAAAACTCATTTAAACTTGTGAAAAGCTTTTAAAAATTTTACCTTCCAAGAGGTGACTTTCGGCTTAGGGTTTGGATGACCCGAAAAAATCTGGTTGCTCCCTTTGGTTCAAGGGTTCGGCTGCTCACTCCCTACGCACCAAAAATCAGATTTTTGGCTCCTTTGTGGTCTCCTCACCTTGCTCGGCTACTCAAGAAAGCTTAGCCCCAAATCTGGAATTTTTTTTCCTCTCTTTTCTCCCACAAACCCGAAGGCTGCTCCAAGGTGAATCAAGCTCTAAAACTTTGCACAAAACTCACTCTCTTGCTCACCAACCAAACCCGAACTCAAACCCTAATTTTTACCCCAAAATATTGGTGTTTCTCTTGTGTTTCCCCTGCTCCAAACCCACGGCAACAAGGCTGTTTGGCTGCAGAAAAAATTTTTCCTTTCTCTCCCCCTCGGTTGCTAGCCTACCCGAAGCACAAAGGATGGATTGAACTTGAAAAATTTTCTGATCTCACTCTCCCTTTCTCTCGGATTTTTGAGCTACAAATTTGCAAGAGTTTTGTTGCATTTTCTCATTAAAGTGAATAGAGAAATCCACCCCCCTTTTATAGACAACTTGGAGAGCTTTTAGAAATAGGATTTTGACCCCAAATTTTTCAAATTTTTGGCCTTCTAGCATGCAAGGTGTCCGGATCTAGGGGAGTGCAAGACAACTCATAGTGAGTTGGCATAGGCTAGGTGTCCTCTTGTGATTGGTCCAACACATCTCACTTGCAATAAAATATTATTTCTTTTTTGAGATATCTTGGAATTTAAGGCTTTGTTTGGATAAAAATCTTTGAAACTTTGACTGTAAAAATTTAAATTCCAATACTGTAATAATTATTTTACAGTTTGGATTTTTCATAATTTCAGTCAAAAAAAATCGGATTGAAGATCTTTTCTCAAATCCTTCTGCCTCGTGACTTACTGTGGCGTGTTTGATTTTTCTAAGGTGGTTTTAGTTTCTAACTGTCATAAAAATTTAGTTCCTGCATTATTTTTCGTAAAACGCAGATCTTAAAATTCCTCCGTCATAATTTCGGCCATTTTGGTCCAACTTTGACTTTTCGGTCAACAGTTGACTTTTTCGGTCAAAATTTTGACTTTTGTGGAATCGAGTCTGTTTCACTTCTTGTTGTTCAAAAAGGCTATTTGCTTCTTCGAACAGTCATTTTTGAGTTTTATTAAGCTATAAAAACTCATAACACATATTAGAGCTCTGAAACAAGCTTTTTCATGAAATTGCATGTACCATTTACATTCAAGTCTTTACAAAAGCTAGTCACATGAAAAACTAGATCTCACA
>JAINRI010000695.1:0-24000 GCA_025413485.1 Ficus microcarpa
TCGTAATTTTATTAGCCAAGATTAGAATTTTTCTTTTAAACCGGCTATGAGACTCGGAAACAATGCCGAGGTTGGTAAACGGCATTTTGAGTCAAAAAGGACGAAAAGGAAAGAAAAAGGACGAAAAATAATGAAATTTTAAGAAAGTCAAAGGTTTGACCAAAAAAGTCAACTTTGACCAAAAAGTCAAAGGGTTGACCAAAAAGTCAAAGTTTGACCAAGGACGGGTCAAAAATGTTGACCCCGAAAAATGATGAAATGCAGTATAAAAAGAGACTGCAAAGACTTTTTATGGTCAAGAAAGCAAGAATAAACCGTAAAAACCACCCTAGAAATCAAGCACACCGAATCAAGATTAAAGGGCAAAAAGGTCTCCGAAAAATTGGAGAAAGAAAGTTTTCGGTTCAATTTTACAAGAAAGAATTTTGGACCAAATTATGGAGCATAATATTTTTTAATATATGTGTGACGCAAAGGAAAGGAAAATGAATTAACTTTGAAGAGGAAAAAATGGCAAACAAGACCCTTATTTTAAGGGAATAAGTGTGAACTAAGTTAGTGAGGTGTGGAGCCCTCTCCACCACCCAAAAGATGCCACTTGGCTCTCCTAATTTTCAGCCATCAACAGCCCCCACTTCTCTCCCTTAATGGCCGGCTAGCAACAAGGAAGAAATGAAAGAAAAAGAAAAGAAAATGGCTTGGTTTTGGTAACTAAATGGTAGTCCAATTCCAACTAAACCAAAGGAGCATGTGAGCTTGTGTTTCTCTCCCCAAAACCCGGACACACAACCACCTACTTCCCCTTTGTTGCTTCTTCAAAAGTTCGGCAAGCACAAGGAAAGGAAGACTGTTGGAAAAATTAGATCCGGTATTGGAGTTACGGCGCAGCGGAAGTTTTAAAATTTTATACCGTTTCCGGAAAAGAAGCTCATGATGCATATAACAATAAATTAATTCATGATCAAGCGTACCTTATTTCTTGGATTCCGGAATTGCTAGAGCGTTTGACCAACGTGTCTTCTCTACTATTCTCGAGTTCCACGTCTCAGAGTGTGTGTGGGCACACGTTCTATGAATCCAAGCGACCGGTAATACTTTCCGAAGTCTAGATCCCTCATTCTCAATTCCGATGATCCTCGTTGAGAATTTGATCCAACTTCTTTCTTCAAAACTACAAAACAAGAACCGGTTAACCTCCTATGAAAATTATCACTCGGTTTAACCTTCTCGCAGTTTTGATTCAATGGAATTTTCTTTCTTTTTCTCTCTCACAAGAAAGCCGAATTTTTGATGTGGAAGAAAAAAAAATTTTTTTTTTATTAAAAAACGTTTTTCTCCTTAAAAAAATCAAAAATTAGTTTTTCAAAACTCCTAGCCTTTATATAGTATTCCAATCCTTTTCAAAATTTATCTCCTACTTGAAAAATAATTAATAATTATTTTCCGGATAAATCTTGAACCAAAAGATCATACAACTTTAGGGCTAGATTCATTGAACATAAAAAAATTTTCAAGAGGAAATCCCCTTTAAAATTCGGCCACAAAGTGAGAGAAATCTTGATTGGTGGTTTAAATTTTAAATCAAGAATCTAGACTAGTCAAAAGATCCTAGTCCTATCTAGATTCAAACTTCTTTTAAACCTTTTCGAATTTAAATAGGATTCACATATTTGAATAAATATTTTCCATAAACATTATCCATATTAATTAATTTAAATTAATGAAATATTTCAAATTTTCTTTCCTCACAAAAACCATGCACCTCTTTAATTAGGAAAGAAAAATTCATGAAATAATCTCCATTATTTAAACCAATTAATAATTAAATGTTAGGAATATATTTAAATAATTTTGAAACAAAATTTTCTTCCCTCCATACAATTAAAAAACGTGCACCACTTTTAATTAGGAGAGAAAAATTTTGTTTTCCAAAATTCAAACAATCTTATTTTCAAAATTCAAATTAACCAATCACATGTTGACAAATCATTTGTCTACAAATTTCACATGTCCAATCCTTTCTGGATTGCATGTTAGAGAGTACCATGTCTTAATAGACATTACAAAATTCCATTTACAATTTACCGATCTCATTAGGAACAAATCCCGAGACGCTTCGTGGAACTATATGAGCTAATAGAGGGACCCGATGGAAATATGTAAAGAGGCTCCTATAATTGTGAAAAATTAATCCCAGATTAATTATCCATCAATTATCAACTTCAAAACTATTCCACTAAAAGTTTGAAGCTGAACTCCTGTTTACATACCGTATTACGAAAGCTCTCTCACGTAGTGCTTCTTCCATGATTTATTCATCGCTTGCTTAATCCCCATATGTTATCCATGATTGAATTAAGGACTTTTTCCGTTTTACCTTTTCAATCATTTTAACTTAAAGTTCAATTATTCTCCATTGAAAGAACCACCAATTGTAAAACCATACAATTGGAAAACCACCAGAGAACACAAAGTAAACCGATGGCCAAGATCTTGTTATACTATCTTTCAATCCCCGAATAATACCTTTAAGTAGATAACATTTACTATCATTAAGATAGCTATGGATTCCGTATCTATGAATCTTGATTTCTCCATCCATAAGTCATGCACCCAAAACACAAGTATGTTGACCATGAATTAACAGTGTCTCACCTTTAGTGCATCAAAGTACATAAGTCATGGATGCGAACTCAAGTAATCATTTCAGGATTAAGATTAATGCAGGATGATAATCAAAGTATCATTGATTCTTATAAACGGAATTATTAAACCGAATCAATTAACACTTTAGGTCCAGTCCAATGTCATACCTCAATACTGGTATACATTAAAGTTTCTACTCGGAACCTATCCGATGGTCAAGACAAACCATCCCTCCAAGGAAGTAGACAACCTTTACAATCTTATCATGAATAAGATCCCCAAATCTTATTCCGTTGATTGCGGACTATTTATTTAGACTGTTATCAAATTACCACGTCTTCTATGCATACCCCGTATACATATGGTAATTCGATATATTACCAACAGCCTAGGAGTATTTTATGTTTGCTCAAAATAATTATACAATCAACAAATGAAAGTAAATAGGACACAACTTATTAAACATGAATAATTTCCTCTTATTAATATCAAAATGTCATATTTACAGAAAATCCCTAAGATTTTCTATCCTTAGGGCACCTATAGATCCCAACAATCTCCCACTTGCCCTAAGCGAGTAAATGTGACATATTACGCATCCCCATGCCTTCGACGTGTTCTTCGAATCTTCTGGCCACCAAAGTCTTCGTGAACGGGTCAGCAAGATTGTCCTCCGATGCGATTTTGCAAACCGTCACATTTCCACTCTCAACAAAGCCTCTGATAATGTGATATTTTCTGTCAATGTGCTTACTCCTCTTATGATGCCTAGGATCCTTGGTATTAGCTACTGCTGCACTGTTGTCACAGTAGAGCACCATAGCTTTATCCATACCAGGAACGACCTCAAGGTCACTAAGGAACCTGCGGAGCCAAACCGCTTCCTTTGATGCCTCACTGGCTGCCACATACTCGGCTTCCATGGTCGAGTCAGCAATACAAGATTGCTTAACACTCCTCCACACAACGGCACCACCTCCAAGGGTGAAGACAGATCCTGAAGTCGATTTCCTTGAATCCTGATCTGATTGAAAATCAGAATCTGTATATCCTATAGGAACAAGGTCCTGACCGGAATACACTAGCATATAATCCCTCGTTCTCCGTAGATACTTGAGTATATGCTTGACCGCAGCCCAATGGTTCGGTCCCGGATTCGACTGATATCGACTTACCATACCAACCGCAAAACAAATGTCAGGCCTAGTGCATAACATAGCGTACATAAGACTACCTACCGCTGATGCATAAGGTACATTTTTCATACGCTCCCTTTCTTCCGATGTCTTGGGACAGTCATCTTTAGAAAGTTTGATTCCAATCCTGAAAGGTTGAGCACCTTTCTTGGAATCCTTCATAGAAAACCTCTCAAGTACTTTATCAATGTATAAAGCTTGGGAGAGTGCTATCGTTTTGTTCTTTCTATCTCTAAAGAGTTGAATACCAAGAACATAACTAGCTTCTCCTAAGTCCTTCATGTCAAACTGTTTGGCTAACCAAACTTTGACAGATGATAGTATTGCCACATCGTTTCCAATAAGCAATATATCATCCACATAGAGTACAAGGAACACCACTTTCTCGTTCTTGATACATTTATAAACACATGGTTCATCAATGTTTTGTTCGAATCCATAAGTTTTGATCGCTTGATCAAACCTAATATTCCAAGAACGAGATGCTTGCTTTAATCCATAAATGGATTTAAGCAACTTGCATACTTTGTCTTCTTGGCCTTTTGCCTTGAATCCGTCTGGTTGTATCATATAGATATCTTCCTCAAGAGAGCCATTTAAGAAAGCTGTCTTGACATCCATTTGCCAGATCTCATAATCGAGAGCAGCCGCAATGGATAAAAGAATGCGGATTGACTTAAGCATTGCTACAGGCGAGAAGGTTTCTTCATAGTCGATTCCTTCTTTCTGCGTATAGCCCTTCGCTACAAGTCTTGCCTTGAAAGTTTCCACTTTCCCATCCACACCTCTCTTCCTCTTGTATACCCACTTACACCCAATCGGTTTTATGCCTTGGGGTAAGTCTACAAGTTTCCAGACTCCGTTGGAATCCATAGATTCCATCTCGGCGTTCATAGCCTTTTGCCAAAGACTAGAATCAACATCCTCCATAGCTTCCTTGTACGTAGCTGGATCATCAATATGTTCTATGGATTCTGCTTCATAAACTTCACCACTGAACATGTACCTTTCAGGTTCCCTGATAATCCTCCCACTACGACGAAGCTCCTGTGGTTGTTGATTCTTTAGTGATTTTTCCGCAGGGTTTTCTGTGACTTTAGGAACATCCAAACCCGAAGTCATCTCCTCAAGCACTACTTTGCTACGAGGTTTAAAGTCTTCCATGTAACTTTCCTCAAGGAATGTTGCATGTGTTGAAACAAAGACTTTATTTTGCTTTGGATTATAGAACAGACCACCTTTTGTCCCTTTTGGATAGCCAACAAACAAGCACACTTCTGATCGTGACTCCAATTTCTTCGCTTCCTTATCCAGGACGTGTGCCGGACAACCCCAAATTCGAATATGATTCAAATTAGGTTTCCTACTCGTCCATAACTCATAAGGAGTTTTAGGAACCGATTTGGAGGGAACGTTATTCAGAAGATAGCATGCAGTTTGTATGGCGTGCCCCCAAAATGATAAAGGTAAAGTGGAATAACTCATCATAGACCGGACCATATCCAATAGGGTCCTATTCCTTCTCTCAGCTACACCATTCTGTTGAGGAGTACCAGGTGCAGTCAACTGGGATTGTATCCCATTCTCTATCAAATATCCTAAGAACTCATCCGATAGGTATTCCCCACCTCGATCCGATCGAAGTGTCTTAATGGACTTGCCTAATTGTTTCTCCGCTTCAGCCCGAAACTCTTTGAACTTGTCAAAGGCTTCGCTTTTGCGGGTCATTAAATAGACATATCCATACCTTGAGTAATCATCAATAAAAGTGATATAATACTCATACCCACCACGTGCTTCTATGTTCATGGGACCACAAACATCTGTATGCACAAGTTCTAAAAGTTTCTCGGCACGACCATCCTTGGCAGCAAAGTGCCGTTTAGTCATCTTGCCCTCCAAACAGGATTCGCATTGTGGCCAAGGTTCAACCTCGTACAAGTCGAGGCATTCATCTTTTACCATCCTTTGAATTCTGTTAAGGCTTATGTGACCAAGTCGTAAATGCCAAAGATATGATTTGTTAGAGTGAGAAGACTTATGTCTTTTAGAGTTCTTTTCCAATTCTGTATCAAGCAGTGAGTGCATCTTAGGTTTGATAAAATAAAGATTTCCATGCATCCATCCATTACAGATAAGAGAATTGTTTTTCCTAATAACAACTTTATTATTAAAAGAAACTGAATAAGAATCTTTAATTAAACAAGCTACCGAAATTAGGTTCCTCTTAAAATTAGGAACATAAAAACAATGTCTCAAAACAATAAACCTAAATTCATCAAAATAAAGATGCACTTCTCCCACTGCTTCAGCTCGCACCAACGTCCCATCGCCGGTTCTTAACGTAAAGTCCTCCTCATGCAGACTTCTCGTTACCTTGAACCTCTGTAGAGAAATACAAACATGGTTAGTAGCTCCAGAATCTATAACCCAATTGTCCTTAGATTCTTCCACTAAACAACCCTCAAGATACAGGACATTGAAATTACCTTTCTGCTTTTGCAAAGCCAGGAAATCTCGGCAATCCTTCTTGAAATGTCCTTTCTTCCCACAGTGAAAGCACTTAACCTTTTTGGGGTCCACCTTTTGCTTCTTAGTCTTGGTAGACTTCTTAGAAGCAGGTGCATTCACCGCAGGCTTATTCCCCTTGTTCTTCCCTTTTTCCTTCTTCCTTTTGGGATTAGGAACAGGTTCAGCCAAATTTACCTCAGCCTTAGATCAAGAACCCTTAAAAATATTCTCAAAGGCTTGCAACTCTTCATCAATTCCGTTAAAGACATCTCCTTCCGGTTAAGGTTGTAGGATGCCTGAAACAAATCGAAATCCTTGGATAAGGTTTGAAAAACCATAACCAGTTGAGTTGCAGCATCGATCTCAGCCCCATTTGCCTGAGCTTCAGACAAATAAGCCATGACTGTCATCATGTGCTCCTTGATGGGAGTTCCAACCTTCTGCCTGCAGTTCATGAGACCTTTGATAGCATCGGTCTTAGCCTGGATAGTTTGTTCACCAAACATTTCCTCCAGGTTATCCATGATCTACCTAGCAGTTTGATGTTCCTCATGCTGTTTCTGGAGCACGTTAGACATGCTCGCCCGAATATAGCACATGGCACTAAGGTTGGAATTGTCCCAGCGCTCAAGCGCTACAAAATCCCTATCAGGAGCATCGATCGCAGGCGTAGGTGGTCGAGGTTGGGTTAGGACAAAACTGTGTTTCTCAAAGTTTAGGACGATTAGCAAGTTCCTTTTCCAGCCATTAAAATTCTCGCAATTTGTTTTGCGTAAGTATCACAGATAAAGGGCTTGACATTTTGATCTATAATAAGAAAACATGTAATAAGTATGAGCAAACATCCTATCAGTTTATAAAATATGATTTTGTAATGAAACAAAAAGATCTATATGCAATCTAAATGTTCATGTGTAAAACCCTTAAAACACATACCTTACAACGACAATTCCTAGCTACCGCTTTCTAAGCTACCGAGGGGTAGTCATAGAATAACTAGCCAAGAACACGGATCCCTTCCGATTAATACATATTCATCCATGGAACAAACTCCATTAAATATATATTAACTATCGTTTATTTGGCCACTACTTTACATAACAGAGCCTCGAGGGAGGGTTAATAAATAAAGTAGTATGAGTGTGTAACCATCGTTTCCAATTTTGAATCCATATTTTACATCCGCCACCGAGGGGTGATCTAAACATAAAATATGCCCAAAATTGTTATCCTTTCGGAAATCCAAATCAGTGTGCGCTCTAGGTAAGATACCTATCCGAAGGGAATTCCGGATCGAAACCGAGTAGTAGGCACTACCATGCGTAACTATTGGACCAACGATGGAGGCCGTAGGTCTTAGTGTGTAAAACCTTCTCCCACTCAATCTTTTAAATTAGGGTTTTTTTTTTTCATGCATAAACAATATTTATTGAGTGGCACTCCCTAGTCTATATGGCATGTTATCAATACATCATGAAATAGTATAACATATTCATATAGCAAGTCATCATCCATGGTTTGCAAAATATGTAAATAGCCGTGGATCATGATTCCATCCTAGAGAAAAGAAAATTGCAAAATTTACAAAAATTAACCGAAACATATATCGGCCTTCATTTGTAGATCCATGCCGTGTATCCTTCTTCAATGTGTCTTCCTTCTCCAATGTCACATCTTTTTAAATTTAAAATTAAATTTAAATTTCAAAAAAGATTATATGTGATTTTTAATTTTAATCAAAATTACAAAATATCAAAATTTAAATTAAAAATCCGGTTTATTAAATTTTAAAATTTAAAATTTGAAATTTCCAAATTTAAAATTTGAAATTTCCAAATTTCAAATTTAAATCACAAAATTTTAAAATTCATAATAATATCCATTAAATTTAAATTTAAATTTTCAATTTTGATTTCCAAATTATCAAAATCACATATCATTGGAAATTAAATTTTCAAAAGATTCTTGTGATTTTTTTTTAATACAAAAAAAATTTTTTAATTAAAAAAAATTCCAAAAATAAAAAAAATCACATCCTTTGAAAATTTCCATACCTTCGTTCATCTTCAATCTCCTTGAATCCATTGTAGCCCGAATTTTACAAAAAAATTCCTATGCCGTTTCCGGCTTACAAAATTCTAGGAATTGAAAGAACGACCTAGCGGTGATTATAGACCGCATCTATTACACTTGAAAAACCTAGATACAAATTCTAACCTCTATGGAATCATGACCGGCAAAATTGAACAAGCATCATATATTATCAAAATAATATAAAGCATTCATCCATACATCCATTCATAATATATTTAACATACTCAAAATAAAACCTAGAGTGCCAACTCTCTAAAATATTTCATTAATGCATAGAGAGAAATTTATTTGATCAAATAATTTATGTTATATGCATGATCATGAGTTGGCTCTGATACCAGTTGTTGGAAAAATCGGATCCGGTATTGGAGTTACGGCGCAGCGGAAGTTTTAAAATTTTATGCCGTTTCCGGAAAAGAAGCTCATGATGCATATAACAATAAATTAATTCATGATCAAGCGTACCTTATTTCTTGGATTCCGGAATTGCTAGAGCGTTTGACCAACGTGTCTTCTCTACTATTCTCGAGTTCCACGTCTCAGAGTGTGTGTGGGCACACGTTCTATGAATCCAAGCGACCGGTAATACTTTCCGAAGTCTAGATCCCTCCTTCTCAATTCCGATGATCCTCGTTGAGAATTTGATCCAACTTCTTTCTTCAAAACTACAAAACAAGAACCGGTTAACCTCCTATGAAAATTATCACTCGGTTTAACCTTCCTCGCAGTTTTGATTCAATGGAATTTTCTTTCTTTTTCTCTCTCACAAGAAAGCCGAATTTTTGATGTGGAAGAAAAAAAATTTTTTTTTTATTAAAAAACGTTTTTCTCCTTAAAAAAATCAAAAATTAGTTTTTCAAGAACTCCTAGCCTTTATATAGTATTCCAATCCTTTTCAAAATTTATCTCCTACTTGAAAAATAATTAATAATTATTTTCCGGATAAATCTTGAACCAAAAGATCATACAACTTTAGGGCTAGATTCATTGAACATAAAAATAATTTTCAAGAGGAAATCCCCTTTAAAATTCGGCCACAAAGTGAGAGAAATCTTGATTGGTGGTTTAAATTTTAAATCAAGAATCTAGACTAGTCAAAAGATCCTAGTCCTATCTAGATTCAAACTTCTTTTAAACCTTTTCGAATTTAAATAGGATTCACATATTTGAATAAATATTTTCCATAAACATTATCCATATTAATTAATTTAAATTAATGAAATATTTCAAATTTTCTTTCCTCACAAAAACCATGCACCTTTTAATTAGGAAAGAAAAATTCATGAAATAATCTCCATTATTTAAACCAATTAATAATTAAATGTTAGGAATATATTTAAATAATTTTGAAACAAAATTTTCTTCCCTCCATACAATTAAAAAACGTGCACCACTTTTAATTAGGAGAGAAAAATTTTGTTTTCCAAAATTCAAACAATCTTATTTTCAAAATTCAAATTAACCAATCACATGTTGACAAATCATTTGTCTACAAATTTCACATGTCCAATCCTTTCTGGATTGCATGTTAGAGAGTACCATGTCTTAATAGACATTACAAAATTCCATTTACAATTTACCGATCTCATTAGGAACAAATCCCGAGACGCTTCGTGGAACTATATGAGCTAATAGAGGGACCCGATGGAAATATGTAAAGAGGCTCCTATAATTGTGAAAAATTAATCCCAGATTAATTATCCATCAATTATCAACTTCAAAACTATTCCACTAAAAGTTTGAAGCTGAACTCCTGTTTACATACCGTATTACGAAAGCTCTCTCACGTAGTGCTTCTTCCATGATTTATTCATCGCTTGCTTAATCCCCATATGTTATCCATGATTGAATTAAGGACTTTTTCCGTTTTACCTTTTCAATCATTTTAACTTAAAGTTCAATTATTCTCCATTGAAAGAACCACCAATTGTAAAACCATACAATTGGAAAACCACCAGAGAACACAAAGTAAACCGATGGCCAAGATCTTGTTATACTATCTTTCAATCCCCGAATAATACCTTTAAGTAGATAACATTTACTATCATTAAGATAGCTATGGATTCCGTATCTATGAATCTTGATTTCTCCATCCATAAGTCATGCACCCAAAACACAAGTATGTTGACCATGAATTAACAGTGTCTCACCTTTAGTGCATCAAAGTACATAAGTCATGGATGCGAACTCAAGTAATCATTTCAGGATTAAGATTAATGCAGGATGATAATCAAAGTATCATTGATTCTTATAAACGGAATTATTAAACCGAATCAATTAACACTTTAGGTCCAGTCCAATGTCATACCTCAATACTGGTATACATTAAAGTTTCTACTCGGAACCTATCCGATGGTCAAGACAAACCATCCCTCCAAGGAAGTAGACAACCTTTACAATCTTATCATGAATAAGATCCCCAAATCTTATTCCGTTGATTGCGGACTATTTATTTAGACTGTTATCAAATTACCACGTCTTCTATGCATAACCCGTATCCATATGATAATTCGATATATTACCAACAGCCTAGGAGTATTTTATGTTTGCTCAAAATAATTATACAATCAACAAATGAAAGTAAATAGGACACAACTTATTAAACATGAATAATTTCCTCTTATTAATATCAAAATGTCATATTTACAGAAAATCCCTAAGATTTTCTATCCTTAGGACACCTATAGATCCCAACAAAGACAAGAAAAAGCAAGAGAAAAGATGGAAAAGAAAGACAAGGCATAAAGTCATTTTTTGAGGAAAAAGTGTGCACCCTTTGCATGCCACTTGTCCCCTTGTTTCTCCAAGAGTTTCGGCTGCCAACAGCCCTCCCCATGGCCCCCCATTAGCCAATTAATTCCCCCAAAAATCCGGACACAAGGCAGCGCCTAGCCTTCCTCATTTTCGGCTGCACCAAGAGAAAAGAAAAAAGGACAAGAAAGCATGTGAGAAAGCCTTGAATTAAGGAGAAAAGTTGGTCAACAAAGCAAGCTAACCTCCCTCACTTTTCCCCACAAAATCTGCTGCATGTCCCCCTCCTTTTTCTCCTTCACATTCGGCAGCAAGCAACTCAAATCCCCCTTCGAGTTTCGGCCAGCTAAGAGATGGAGAAAGACATGACATAAAGCCATGGTTTAAGGAGAAGCAAAGTGAACAATAGCTATCCCTTTTCCCTCATGACTTTCGGCAACTCTCCAAGCAACAAAGTGCTGCCAGTTTGCAGAAGAA
Source organism: Ficus microcarpa (assembly GCA_025413485.1). Taxonomy (NCBI): domain Eukaryota; kingdom Viridiplantae; phylum Streptophyta; class Magnoliopsida; order Rosales; family Moraceae; genus Ficus; species Ficus microcarpa. The sequence goes on from JAINRI010000695.1 coordinate 11,676, forward strand.
AACCGTGGGAGAGAGAGGGAGAAAGAGAAGGAGAAATCTGAAAAAAAAAAAAATCAAGAGGGTTTGTGCTTGCTGGTGTTCGGCTGTGCTAGGGGAGAATCAAGAGAAATTTTGTGAGCCATGGAGACCCATTTTGGGGCAGCAAACCGTGGGAGAGAGGGAGTGAAAATGGTGAAGAAATCTGGAAAAGTTTTTGAGGGAAAGCCATGTGATGAGTTCGGTTCTAGCAAGAGGAACCAAGAGAAGATTTTTGGTGCTTCTTGGAGCCAAAAATCCGTGAGCTTGGAGAGAAGGAAAAGGTAAGAGAAAACTTGGATTTTTCATCTTATAAGGCTCGGTTTTGATGAGCTAGAAAGAGCTAACAAAAAGTTCTTGGATTTCCATTTTTCTTGCAAAAATCCGTGAGCCATGAAGGAGGATTCGGATCCCTTGGAGGAGCCAAAATCCGTGAGCCATGGAGCCAAGAAGAAAATGGGATTTTCAAACCCTAACTTGGGTTAAGGTAACCTCTTGAACCAATCTTGGATTTAAGCTCAAGTTAAGCATTTTTCTATGATGATTCAAGATGATTGTAAGGACATAAGTCCATCTCTTTTTTCAGCCAAGATTTTCGGTGTATGTGCTTGATAGGGATTAGGGTTTGGTTGGCTTATTTTATGATGTTGCTTGCATGATTTTTATGCTTGAAAAATGAGTAGGATGCATGCTAGATGTGTTAGTGAAGTCCCCTAAGTTATGGTCAAAAATTTGCCAAGCAGTGGATGTATGGCTGCTTGTATAAGGAGGTATGTGATGAATGATGCAAGAGCTAGAACCATGCAGCCAAGGACATTTTTGTGGGCTGCATGGGTATGATGTATGGACAAGAATGTATGCATGGGACGTTAGACACGTTGCTTGATTTATGTTTAAGCTCCCGATGTGATCGGTCGAGTTAGAATCCGCGAACTAGGACGTAAAACCGGATTAACAACCGAAACTGCCATTTCGGAGTCGAAACTGGCCAGTTTCGGGAAAGAGAAAATATCAGGCCCTTAGAGGCCGAATGGGTTAAAAGTCAAAACATAAAAGTTGCTCGGAACAACTTTTACTAGAGAGCAACGCGAGCAGAATCTCAAAATAAGGCTCCAAAGGCCTTCATTTTTATGAAAACCCGTGGCTAATCCCTGGAGTCAGTTTTCACTCCGTTTTTCAGGATCAGCCACATTCAAATGAAAACTGGTACTGATCTAGCCAGAACTGGATTTTGTGCAAAACATTAAACTTTTAGCATTTTTTGATAGCTACAACTTTCGTGAAGACAAGTTTTTCAGATTACAAGCTGATTTTTAAACTGGGTTGGTTTTACGAAGAGTGCTCAGGGAATCCGAGAATTTCCAGCACTTTGGTTTACAAAAACGTTTTCTAGAAAAATGTAAAGTGTCTCTAAAATGTTATTTTGACTACGAAAACCGTTCCAATGGCGATTTTCAGTCCTCAATGATTTTATGAAGTCCCGTTTTAAGAAAATAAATTTTTAAAAGAGTTTTGGGATTATTCACCCAAAGTGTTCAAAGTTGAAGAAAAAATGGATTTTTCCGTAAGATAAAGGAAAATGAGATTTTTCAAGATTAAGAAGAGAAGTGGAATTTTTAAGGTTCAGAATTGAAAATTCCATATTTTTCCAAGAAGTAAAGAAAAGAATGATTTTAGTCAAGTATTTCCAAGATTTATGAAGTAAGAGTTTTTACAAGCAAATAAATGGATTTTTGGAAGATAATTATATAATGTTTTCCAAAAATAAAGAAAATGAGTTTTAAGGTAAAAATGGGTAATCAAGTCGACTACGAACGGTAACCGGAATTATATTCGAGTTACTGGGCTAAGCCCATAGCCCAACGTTTAACCCAAAGGAGGTTGACCTTAGTTGACCACATGTTGACTTCGGTTGACCAAGAGTTGACTTTAGGGTTACCCAATATAACTCTAAAGGATACCAAGATTTATGAAATGGGCTACGACCTAGGGTTATTGAAGAGATAATATTCCAATGGATTATGAACCAAGAAAAAGTAAAGCATAAGCCCAAGATGAAGGAAGTAACCAATCAGGTTTACAAGATATATTAGAGGGGACATACAACACACACATCTAGGATTGCTCATAGATGTTGGTTAGGATACCAACATCGTATGTCACGATTTATTGTAAGATAAGTTAACCTTATCTTACACCTCCTTTGATTGAAACAGGAATAGGAACCTGTTGAGATATCGCGAGGAATGTACGCCAAGAGCGTAGGACTTAAGGTAAGTACAAACCTCACCTGTGGTATGGAAAATAATAATGTACGTTCAAATATGAAATGCTATGTTTAAATGCGATGTTAAATGCTATGCTTTTTAAGGTGCTATGTTTTAAAGCTATTATGTTTTAAATGAGGCCATGATTTAAAGAATTTTAAAGACTGTCATATTTTAACGATGCCATATTTTAAAGCGGCCATGTTATGTTAAAATATGTCATGTGCATGTATGAAGAAATGATTTTGTGACATCATAAGGTATGTTCACTAATGATAAGAAACTTGGTAAAAATACACAAGTAAAGTGTCGTACCAACCTCCCCCAAGGTGGAGGATTTCTATATGTTAAGGGTACGCACACTATGGGGCCCAAATGAAAGATAAGTACAAGTTAAAAGGAAATGCATAAATGAACATAAATGGTTCATGCATATGTTTTATGATGAAGTATGTTTTCAAGATGTTAAATAAAAATGTTTTGTGAGATCGCGTTTGTACTTGCTGAGCTTCAGCTCATCAGATATATTCCATACTGCAGGTAGAGATGAAAGGCTTGTAGCCTTACTTGGTGGGCTTGGAGATGATGCAGCGAGTGAAGGGCGGTGTGGGATACCACTACGCAATATTTTCCGCATTATGTTTAAAGTTATGAAGTTTTCATGTATGTTTAAAAGTCAAGTTATGTTATGTATGTATGAAATGTTTTAAAGTACGATGCACAAGTTGTGCATGGACTTCAAGTCAAGATTTTAAGATGAAGTCTCAAGTTTTAAGCAAAAGAGAAGTTCAAGTCTCAAGTTTTAAAACTATGTTAAAAAAAAAAAAAAAAAATGTATTCCGCATTTTCAAAGTAAAGTAAGTTATGTATGAAGGTGACGGTTCCGGCGCCCCGCATCCGCGCGGTCGGCCCCGCGTGGGTGTCAGGTGGGTGGTTCGGGGCATCACATGCACACATGCTCGGCTTTGGCTCACTAAATGGCACCAAAATTTTTCTCCAACCTTGGTGACTTCTTGCAGCCAAAGCCGACCCCTTGGCAGCCCCAAAACCTCAAAATTTCTTCTCCAAATTTTCTGCACACTCATGGCCGACCATGCACACACATAGGACACCAAAAATTCATTTGGTTTCTTGGTTGGAGTTGCTTCTCCATACTCGGCCACTAACCAATTTTTTTTCTCAAAAATTTTTTCTTCCTTTTCTCTCCTTGCTCATACTCGACCATAGCCCAAAAAAATGGGTCTCTCATTTTTTTTTTCTTCTCTTGGTTCCTAACTTGAAACCCGAACACTACTAATTCCAATCTCCCTTGGATTTTCAATTTTTTTCTTGGTTCTTTCTCTCCATTCTCCCTCTTGGATTTTTCTGCAGACAAGTGGGCAGAGTTTGGCTGCTTTTCTCTAATTTTTTTTCAGCTAATATGCATGCATATTTATAGGCACATGAAACTTTCAAAAAATTAGATTTTGACCCCAAAATTTTAAAAAAATTTAACCTTGTTCCACAAGGTGGCCGGTCAAGACTTGGAGAGCAAGCAACGGATGACATCATTGCTGACCTCATGGCTGACCTCATCGCTTACATCACCAAATTTTTAAAATTTGCACTTTTGCCCTAAAAACTAGAATTCTTGCAAAAATGCCCCCTAGGTGGCCGGTTGCTTTCTTGGTGATCAAGCCAAACTTATCTCATCATGATGACATCATCTTGATGACATCATGTGCTTACATAATCAATTTTCCAAAATTTACACTTTGACCCCAAAAGTGAAAATTCTTGCATTTATGCCCCTAAAATGTCATAACCGATCATTTTGCTTGCTTTTCAAGCAATTGACATTCTCTTCATAATATTATGTGATTTTCTCATACTTAAATCACATATTTTCTAAAATTACATTTTTACCCCGAAAGACAAAATCCTTGCAATTTTACCCCCAAAAGTTGCCGATCCTTATCTTTGCTTGCAAGACAAGTCATTGCCTTATTGTGACATCATCTAATACATCACTAAGCTTACTTCACATATTTTCCAAAATTTACACTTTTGCCCCCAAAGTGAAAATTTTGACATTTTTGCCCCTGACTTTGACCGGTCCTTTTGGGTGACTTGGTGACCAAGTTTTCTATATTTTCATGTCCTTTTGCCCTTGACCTTAACTAAGTATGCTTGATTTTCTAGGGTGATTTTAAAGCCTATTTGAGCTATCTTGCCCATACTGACCTATTTTACAGTATTTTTTCATACTGCATCATTTAACACTGTCAAGTCAACCGTTGACCACTCTTGGTCAAAATTTGACTTTCCTGGTCAAATTTGACTTTTTCGGTCAAACTTTGACTTTTCCGAAAATACGTCCTTTTTCGTCCTTTTCGACTTGAAAGGGCGTTTTTTAACCTTAAAAACCTATTCTGAGTCTTATTGAGCTATAAGACTTCGTAAAACGTATGAAAAACTCTTAACTGAGTTTTTCCGTAAACATCTCAACGTATACACATAATTCCTTTGAAAAGGAAATGGTAACATGAAATTTCTAGGTATTACATTCTACCCTCCTTAAAAAAAATTTTCGTCCTCGAAAATTCGGATACTTCTAGGTGACTTTTCCTCAAAAATCCACCATATCCTCATATTCTCATACTTATCATACTTACTTGCCTTCATACTTTCATACTTTCTTACATACTATCATGCTTATCATACATACTTCATGCTAACATACATATTTTCCTTTCTTACTTGTCATACTGCATACTTACATACTTACATACTTTCCTTTCCTACTACATCACAAGAACTATTTACGTAAAAAGTTGAGCAAGTATTTCTGATACTTGTCATATTTTGAAAACATATCACATATAACTTGTTCATACTTGAAAAGCTTACTGTAAAATCTTTCCCATACTTGGAAAATACTTCGTACCATACTTTCAATACTCTTTCTAAAATATAGTTTCTTTCTTAAAACTTAATCCTATGCTATTAGAACCCTTTGCTTTTCATGGTGGCCCCTTTCTTGGACTTATCCTCAAGGTTTGTGGCCTTGCATAATAACTTCTAACTCGGAACCTTTATGCTGATGACAGCCCCTATATTGGGATTCCTTCCTCAAGGATTTAGCCGTCTTTCTAAACGTGAAGGGGTTCTATTAACATGAGATTATAATTTGAGCATTTCTTATAAAAATATCATCTTTGAAACTTTTCAAAGTTCTTACTAGAAAAATCATAATATCGTTCGAGTGATGCATCGAAAGGTATACTTAAAATATCCAACTACTTCTGGATAATAGAAGCTTTTCTCAATGCTTCAAACCTTTCTTCCCTAACACAAGGGCATAATCGTAATTCTTAGGAATATCTATACTTCCCATCAAATTCATAGCCCTCAATCTTATTTCTTATTGCTACTCTTGTTGGGATCTATAGGTGCCCTAAGGATAGAAAATCTTAGGGATTTTCTGTAAATATGACATTTTGATATTAATAAGAGGAAATTATTCATGTTTAATAAGTTGTGTCTTATTTACTTTCATTTGTTGATTGTTATAATTATTTTGAGCAAACATAAAATACTCCTAGGCTGTTGGTAATATATCGAATTACCATATATATACGGGGTATGCATAGAAGACGTGGTAATTTGATAACAGTCTAAATAAATAGTCCGCAATCAACGGAATAAGATTTGGGGATCTTATTCATGATAAGATTGTAAAGGTTGTCTACTTCCTTGGAGGGATGGTTTGTCTTGACCATCGGATAGGTTCCGAGTAGAAACTTTAATGTATACCAGTATTGAGGTATGACATTGGACTGGACCTAAAGTGTTAATTGATTCGGTTTAATAATTCCGTTTATAAGAATCAATGATACTTTGATTATCATCCTGCATTAATCTTAATCCTGAAATGATTACTTGAGTTCGCATCCATGACTTATGTACTTTGATGCACTAAAGGTGAGCACTGTTAATTCATAGTCAACATACTTGTGTTTTGGGTGCATGACTTATGGATGGAGAAATCAAGATTCATAGATACGGAATCCATAGCTATCTTAATGATAGTAAATGTTATGTGACGCCCCGAACCACCCACCTGACACCCACGCGGGGCCGACCGCGCGGATGCGGGGCGCCGGGACCGTCACCTTCATACATAACTTACTATACTTGGAAATGCGGAATAAATTTTTTTTTTAAACTTCTTTTGAACATCGTTTTAAAACTTTCTTTGAACTTCATAATTTGGATTTCATTTTAAAAACTTGACTTGAAACCCATACACTAAAATTGTGCATCGTACTTTGAACATTTCATACATACATAACATAACTTGACTTTTAACATACATGAAAACTTCATAACTTTAAACATATTGCGGAAATTATTGCGTAGTGGTATCCCACACCGCCCTTCACTCGCTGCATCATCTCCAGGCCCACCAAGTAAAGCTACAGGCTTTTTATCTCAACCTGTAGTATGGAATATATCTGATAAGCTGACGCTCAGTAAGTACAAACTTAAATCTCACAAAACATTTTCAATTAAACATCTTGAAACATACTTCATCATAAAACATATGCATGAACCATTTATGTTCCATTTATGCATTTCTTTTAACTTCCTTATCTTTCTTATGGGCCCCATAGTGTACGTACCCTTAACATATAGCGCGCCGCCAGATACAGTTAGATGGGGTTGCAAGTCCCTAACTGCTCCAGGAAAACAGAAGTGATTACACCCTCTTACAACAATGAGAGGGCGAATCCATAACTTCATCATAAAATCCTCCACCTTGGTGTAGGTTGGTACGACACATTACTTGTGTATTTTTACCAAGTGGCTTATCATTAGTGAGCATACTTTATGATGTCACTATATCATACATACTTAACATTTCGTTCATAAAACATAGCATGGCATCTTTAAAACATGGCATCTTTAACACATGGCATCTTGAAAACATCTTCAAAACATGACATCTTTAAAGCATTTCAACATAACTTGAAACATAGCATATTTGAATATACATATTATTTTTTTTCCATACCACAGGTGAGGTTTGTACTTACCTTAAGTCCTACGCTCTTGACGTAACATTCCTCGCGATATCTCAACAGGTTCATATTCCTGTTTCAATCAAAGGAGGTGTAAGATAAGGTTAACTTATCTTACCATAATCGCGACATACGATGTTGGTATCCTAACCAACATCCAGGAGCAATCCTAGATGTGTGTGTTGTATGTCCCCTCTAATATCTCTTGTAAACCTGATTGGTTACTTCCTTTATCTTGGGCTTATGCTTTACTTTTTCTTGGTTCATAATCCATTGGGTTATTATCTCTTCAATAACCCTTGGTCTTAGCCCATTTCATAAATCTTGGTATCCTTTAGGGTTATATTGGGTAACCCTAAAGTCAACTCTTGGTCAACCCAAGTCAACATATGGTCAACTAAGGTCAACCCCCTTTGGGTCTAACGTTGGGCTATGGGCTTAGCCTAGTAACTCGGATATAATTCCGGTCACCGTTCGTAGTCGGCTTGATTACCCATTTTTACCTTAAAACTCCATTTCATTATTTTTGGAAAGCCTTATATACTTATCTTCCAAAAATCCATTAATTTACTTGTAAAAACTCTTACTTCATAAATCTTGGAAATACTTGGCTAAAATCATTCTTTTCTTTACTTCTTGGAAAAATATGGAATTTCAATTCTAAACCTTAAAATCCCACTCTCTTCTTGAAAAATCTTATTTTCCTTTAACTTATGGAAAATCTCATTTTTCTTCAACTTAGAACACTTTAGGTGAAAAATCCCAAAACTCTTTTCTTGTCTCGTAAAAATTCATTTTCTTAAAACGGGACTTCATAAAATTATTGAGGACTAAAAATCGCCATTGGAACGGTTTTCGTAGTCAAAATAACATTTTAGAGACACTTTACATTTTTCTAGAAAACGTTTTTGTAAACCAAGTGCTGGAAATTCTCGGATTCCCAGAGTACTCTTCGTAAAAACAACCTAGATTAAAAATCCGTTCATATTCCGAAAAACTTGTCTTCACAAAAGTTGTAGCTATCGAAAAATTCTAAAACTTTCGTGTTTTGCACAAAACCCAGTTCTGGCTAGATCAGTACCAGTTTTCGTTTGAATGTGGGTGATCCAGAAAAACGGAGTGAAAACTGACCCCAGGGATCAGCCACGGGTTTTCATAAAAACGAAGGCCTTTGGAGCCTTATTTTGAGATTCTGTCCGCGCTGCTCTCTAGTAAAAGTTTTTCCAAACAACTTTCGTGTTTTAACTTTTAACCCGTTCGGCCTCTAGGGGCCTGATATTTTCTCTTTCCCGAAACTGGCCAGTTTCGACTCCGAAATGGCAGTTTCGGTTGTTAATCCGGTTTTATGTCTTAGTTCGTGGATTCTAACTCGACCAATCACATCGGGAGCTTAAACATAAATCAAGCAACGTGTCTAACGTCCCATGCATTCATTCTTGTCCATACATCATACCCATGCAGCCCTTAAAACCGAAAATCCTAGTCTATGGGTTGCATGGTTCTAGCTCTTGGATCCATTCATCACATACCTCCTTATACAAGCAGCCATACATCCACTGCTTGGCAGACTTTTGACCACAACTTAGGGGACTTAAATAACACATCTAGCATGCATCCTAGACATTTTTCAAGCATAAAAATCATGCAAGAAACATCATAAAATAAGCCAACCAAACCCTAATCCCTATCAAGCACATACACCGAAAATCTTGGCTGAAAAAGGAGATGGACTTATGTCCTTACAAACCCATCTTAAACCATCATAAAATGCTTAAAATGGAACTTAATTCAAGCTTGGTTTAAGAGGTTACCTTAACCCAAGTTAGGGTTTGAAAATCCTCAAAACTTCTTTTGGTTCCTCCTTGGTTTGGGGGCTCACGGATTCACCATGCAAAATGGGATCCAAACACTTTTTGTTAGTTCTTTCTAGCTCATCAAAACCGAACTTTATAATATGAGAAATCCAAGTTTTTCTCTTACCTTTTTCCTTCTCTCCATGCCCACGGATTTTTGGCTCCATGGAGCACCAAAAAAATATCTTTCCTCTTGGTTCCATGGCTTGCTCCTTGGCTCACGGATTTTGGCTCCACCAAAGGGACCCGAAAATCTTCTTCTTGGCTCATCTCCAAGAGCCGAACTGTCACGACCCGACTTGTCGCCACCGAGGTCGACGCGGAGTCCGACCCCGCGAACCTGGAGCGTTCGCTTCGGACCGCGACAGTTACTTAAACTTACTTACTTGACTTGTTATGAAAAATTAAGTTACCCGATTTCATGAGTAAATTTTTTTTTTCTTTCTTTTTTAAAAATCGTTACTTAAAAACTTTTATTGCGGAAATCTTAAAACTTTAACACAAGTTAAACTGAACATGAAGACTGTTTTTCTTTTATAAAACTCTTACTTTTCTTATGTACTCACTCGAGTACCTAGCCTTCACCTATGAGGAAAGCTAGCATACATACATATCTTAACTTAAACATACATGCATACATACTGAATGAAATGAAAACACATTTTCTTTTAAACGCCTTTCGGAAACCCCGTAGCAGTCCATACCCACATTTCACACTCTGTTGCGCCATCTATCCACAGTTTGTTCAGGAAGTGCCGGTAGGAACCTTACCTACAGCATGAACATAAACAATGAGCTAAAAAGCTCAGTAAGCACAACATCCTATCCGCATGCAACTAATGTACAACAACATGAACCAATTATGATTTATTATTAAAATCAATTAAGGTCTCTCTACTGGGCCTATCTAATCTGATCTTATTTTGCTACTATAACATGTGTGTATGTACTTCGGAATGTAACCATGGAGTGATTGAAGGCGGTCCGTCCAAACCAACTAAAACCATGAAACACAAAGTTTAACATGGAGTAGTGGAGGCAGCCCGGCCATATCAAGTCAAACCATGATACATACCGTTTTAACTTACCACACAGGCAACGTCAGTACTACACAACATGTCCTACTGTCTTATCTCTTGTCTTACCATCTGACTTATTTTAGTGACATGCTTCGTGATGCCATAAAAATTTAACATAAACATAAACGTGCATCTGCATACATAAACTTATCCAAACATACATACATACAACATGGCATATACATAACACATAAACACCTTGCATACATAACACATAACATACATAGCACACTTAACACATAACATACATAACATACTTAACATGCATACATACTTGACATACATAACATGACATCCTAACATGCGTTCATGCCGTAGGCGGAGTTGTACTTACCTTTCCGTCTGACATTCTTGACTAACTGTCCTCTCTATAGCTGTTCCACTCCTGGCACAGCTGCAGGTTCTGCCTGCTTAACAAGGACAGGCTCTACTTAAATCTCGTGAAAATGCAGGTAAACAACCCAAAATGTTCACATGATCTTGGTTGTATGTCCCTTACGTGCATAGTGTCTAATTCGGTTACTCTCGGTAACCTGGCGTGCTAAGCCCAAAACTAAACCTCTAAGGGTTGCTAATCTTAAAGAGAAACTATCGGTATCCGTTAGGGTCACTTTGGATAACCCGTGAGGATAAACTAACTTAAAGCTACGAGTTAACCAAAAGTCAACAAAAGTCAACCTTGGTCAACTCTGGTCAACTACGGTCAACCCCCTCGGGTCAACCTCTCGGGTCTCGGGCTTGACCCGGCAACTCGAGTCTAACACCCGATTACTACACGTGAACTAATCGTATGCTAAAAACTTGCTTGAAAATCACATGTTCTATTCTTGGAAAAACACTTAGAAAAATCCCAATTTTTACATTTCGTGTAAAAATTCATAACTTAGTTCATAAAATCCAAATTCTTGATTTTATGCTTTGTAAATTCATTTTAGGTTGAAAACCGTCATTGGAACGATTTTCATAGTCAAAATACCCATTTAAGGTTGAAAAACCAATTTTCTAAAAACACTTATTGAGTTTGTGGTGCAGGGATTTCGGATTCCCTGAACACCCTTCATAAAACAATTTTTATCTTAAAATTGGTACATGATCTGAAAAAGTTTTCTTCACGAAAGTTCTAGCTCTCGAAAAATGCTAAAACTTTCGTGTTTTATGAAAATCCTGATTCGGCCTAGATCAGTACCAGTTTCGAGTTGAAACTGACTGATCCTGAAGCTAACGGGTCTGGGGGACGTAAACACTTAGCCACGGGTTTCGGCAGTTTTGAAGGCCATTGGAGCCTTATTTTGGAAAACGACCCGCGCTGTCCCCTTGGAAAAGTTGTTTTGGACAACTTTCATGTTTTACACTTTCCCAAATTCGGCCTCTAAGGGCCTGTTATTTTCTGTTTACGAAAACTGGGCAGATAGGTCCGAACCTACAGCCAGTTTCGTGTTACATTACTTTTACGTCTCAACCGATCACTCGGGAGCCTAAAACAATCACATGCAACGTTATCTAACGTCCCACATGCTTTGGACATGTCACCCCACGTGGTCATGCAAACCAAACCGGAATTACTAACCTAGGCTTGCATTGCATCTAGAGCTTGCACAAGCATGGGTTTGCATCACACAAACCAAACCGAATTAAAATCTAACAACCTAGCATGAGAGCCATACTTGGCTGCACCATAAACAGGGACAATACCAACCAATTTTCATGCAAACCAAGCAAACAAAGCAAGCACATAAACCATGCACAAAATCAGAAAATCAAGCATAGCTAACTAGCTAGACATGCACCCTTAATCAAGCATCCATCTCCTAGCTTAGGCATCACATAAAAACCGAGCTTAAGCCTTACATTCCATTGCTTAAAATACATCATAAACCTCTTCATAAAAGCTTGAACCAAGACTTAGGGTTAGGGCTTATACCTTCCACAAAATTTCGGAGTTGACTCACACCAAAGGAGCCGAACTTCCTCTTGCTCATGGCTGTCCCTTGGCTGCTCCTCCTTGCAGCCGGTTTCTCTCACCAAATGGACTCCAAAATTCAGCCATG
>JAINRI010000697.1:0-24449 GCA_025413485.1 Ficus microcarpa
GACGGAGTAGGCTACAGCCTTCGAAAATGGAGCAAATACTAAAAATATCATAAATCACCATTTGCAAGGCATTTTTCGACATGAAGCAGACCGTTGGAATGCTATTTAGAGCAATATTTATTGATTTAAAAGTCTAGAAATTTTGAGCCGAACCAATTTTCTCATCCTAAATATAGTTATAGGCTTTTGAAAATGTATTAAATATTGAGAATACCTCTAATTATGATCCGGAAGGAGTTTCTCGACACGAATTGGATCATTCGAATTCTATTTAAAGCATGTTTTAATGATCCAAGGTTCTAGAAAATTTAATCCAGACAAATTTTCTGTTGCAGAAAAGGCTATAGACTTTGGAAAATGAAGTAAATGTGAAATCAACTGTAATTCATTTTATAGAAGTCGGTTCTAGACACGAGGTAGACGTTTGATTACGACTAAAAGCATTTTCAAATTATCCAAGTTGCATGTAATTTTGATCCAGACCAAATTTGCTCGACGGACTAGGCTATAGCCTTCGAAAAAACGGAGCAAATACTAAGAATATCATAAATCACCATTTGGAAGGCATTTTTTGACATATAGTGGGCCATTAGAATGCTATTTTGAGCAAGATTTCGTGATTTGAAATTCTATAAATTTGAGTCAGACCAATTTTCTCTCACCAGAGAAGGTGTAGTTTTGGAAAATGAAGTAGATATTGAGAATACCTCGAATCATGATCCGGAAGGAGTTTTTCGACATGACTGGATCATTGGAATTCTATTGAAAGCATGTTTTAATTGTCCAAAGTTCTAAAAAATTTGAGCCAGACAAATTTTCTGATACCAGAGAAGGCTATAGACTTTGGAAAATGTGGTAAATGTGAAAATGACTATAATTTGTTATATAGAAATCGGTTTTAGACACGAAACAGACTGTTTAATTACGATTAAAAGCATTTTCCAATTATCCAAGTTCATGAAATTTTGATCCAGACCAATTTTTGTTCGACGGAGTAGGCTACAGCCTTCGAAAAATGGAGCAAATACTAAAAATATCATAAATCACCATTTGCCGGAAGGCATTTTTCGACATGAAGCAGACCGTTGGAATGCTATTTAGAGCAATATTTATTGATTTAAAAGTCTAGAAATTTTGAGCCGAACCAATTTTCTCATCCTAAATATAGTTATAGGCTTTTGAAAATGTATTAAATATTGAGAATACCTCTAATTATGATCCGGAAGGAGTTTCTCGACACGAATTGGATCATTCGAATTCTATTTAAAGCATGTTTTAATGATCCAAGGTTCTAGAAAATTTAATCCAGACAAATTTTCTGTTGCCAGAAAAGGCTATAGACTTTGGAAAATGAAGTAAATGTGAAATCAACTGTAATTCATTTTATAGAAGTCGGTTTTAGACACGAGGTAGACCGTTTGATTACGACTAAAAGCATTTTCAAATTATCCAAGTTGCATGTAATTTTGATCCAGACCAAATTTGCTCGACGGACTAGGCTATAGCCTTCGAAAAACGGAGCAAATACTAAGAATATCATAAATCACCATTTGGAAGGCATTTTTTGACATATAGTGGGCCATTAGAATGCTATTTTGAGCAAGATTTCGTGATTTGAAATTCTATAAAATTTGAGTCAGACCAATTTTCTCTCACCAGAGAAGGTTGTAGGTTTTGGAAAATGAAGTAGATATTGAGAATACCTCGAATCATGATCCGGAAGGAGTTTTTCGACATGACTTGGATCATTGGAATTCTATTGAAAGCATGTTTTAATTGTCCAAAGTTCTAGAAAATTTGAGCCAGACAAATTTTCTGATACCAGAGAAGGCTATAGACTTTGGAAAATGTGGTAAATGTGAAAATGACTATAATTTGTTATATAGAAATCGGTTTTAGACACGAAACAGACTGTTTAATTACGATTAAAAGCATTTCCAATTATCCAAGTTTCATGAAATTTTGATCCAGACCAATTTTTGTTCGACGGAGTAGGCTACAGCCTTCGAAAAATGGAGCAAATACTAAAAATATCATAAATCACCATTTGCAAGGCATTTTTCGACATGAAGCAGACCGTTGGAATGCTATTTAGAGCAATATTTATTGATTTAAAAGTCTAGAAATTTTGAGCCGAACCAATTTTCTCATCCTAAATATAGTTATAGGCTTTTGAAAATGTATTAAATATTGAGAATACCTCTAATTATGATCCGGAAGGAGTTTCTCGACACGAATTGGATCATTCGAATTCTATTTAAAGCATGTTTTAATGATCCAAGGTTCTAGAAAATTTAATCCAGACAAATTTTCTGTTGCCAGAAAAGGCTATAGACTTTGGAAAATGAAGTAAATGTGAAATCAACTGTAATTCATTTTATAGAAGTCGGTTTTAGACACGAGGTAGACCGTTTGATTACGACTAAAAGCATTTTCAAATTATCCAAGTTGCATGTAATTTTGATCCAGACCAAATTTGCTCGACGGACTAGGCTATAGCCTTCGAAAAACGGAGCAAATACTAAGAATATCATAAATCACCATTTGGAAGGCATTTTTTGACATATAGTGGGCCATTAGAATGCTATTTTGAGCAAGATTTCGTGATTTGAAATTCTATAAAATTTGAGTCAGACCAATTTTCTCTCACCAGAGAAGGTTGTAGGTTTTGGAAAATGAAGTAGATATTGAGAATACCTCGAATCATGATCCGGAAGGAGTTTTTCGACATGACTTGGATCATTGGAATTCTATTGAAAGCATGTTTTAATTGTCCAAAGTTCTAGAAAATTTGAGCCAGACAAATTTTCTGATACCAGAGAAGGCTATAGACTTTGGAAAATGTGGTAAATGTGAAAATGACTATAATTTGTTATATAGAAATCGGTTTTAGACACGAAACAGACTGTTTAATTACGATTAAAAGCATTTTCCAATTATCCAAGTTTCATGAAATTTTGATCCAGACCAATTTTTGTTCGACGGAGTAGGCTACAGCCTTCGAAAAATGGAGCAAATACTAAAAATATCATAAATCACCATTTGCAAGGCATTTTTCGACATGAAGCAGACCGTTGGAATGCTATTTAGAGCAATATTTATTGATTTAAAAGTCTAGAAATTTTGAGCCGAACCAATTTTCTCATCCTAAATATAGTTATAGGCTTTTGAAAATGTATTAAATATTGAGAATACCTCTAATTATGATCCGGAAGGAGTTTCTCGACACGAATTGGATCATTCGAATTCTATTTAAAGCATGTTTTAATGATCCAAGGTTCTAGAAAATTTAATCCAGACAAATTTTCTGTTGCCAGAAAAGGCTATAGACTTTGGAAAATGAAGTAAATGTGAAATCAACTGTAATTCATTTTATAGAAGTCGGTTTTAGACACGAGGTAGACCGTTTGATTACGACTAAAAGCATTTTCAAATTATCCAAGTTGCATGTAATTTTGATCCAGACCAAATTTGCTCGACGGACTAGGCTATAGCCTTCGAAAAACGGAGCAAATACTAAGAATATCATAAATCACCATTTGGAAGGCATTTTTTGACATATAGTGGGCCATTAGAATGCTATTTTGAGCAAGATTTCGTGATTTGAAATGCTATAAAATTTGAGTCAGACCAATTTTCTCTCACCAGAGAAGGTTATAGGCTTTGAAAAATGAAGTAGATATTGAGAATACCTCGAATCATGATCCGGAAGGAGTTTTTCGACACGAATTGGATCATTGGAATTCTATTGAAAGCATGTTTTAATTGTCCAAAGTTCTAGAAAATTTGAGCCAGACAAATTTTCTGATACCAGAGAAGGCTATAGACTTTGGAAAATGTGGTAAATGTGAAAATGACTATAATTTGTTATATAGAAATCGGTTTTAGACACGAAACAGACTGTTTAATTACGATTAAAAGCATTTTCCAATTATCCAAGTTTCATGAAATTTTGATCCAGACCAATTTTTGTTCGACGGAGTAGGCTACAGCCTTCGAAAAATGGAGCAAATACTAAAAATATCATAAATCACCATTTGCAAGGCATTTTTCGACATGAAGCAGACCGTTGGAATGCTATTTAGAGCAATATTTATTGATTTAAAAGTCTAGAAATTTTGAGCCGAACCAATTTTCTCATCCTAAATATAGTTATAGGCTTTTGAAAATGTATTAAATATTGAGAATACCTCTAATTATGATCCGGAAGGAGTTTCTCGACACGAATTGGATCATTCGAATTCTATTTAAAGCATGTTTTAATGATCCAAGGTTCTAGAAAATTTGAGCCAGACAAATTTTCTGTTGCCAGAAAAGGCTATAGACTTTGGAAAATGAAGTAAATGTGAAATCAACTGTAATTCATTTTATAGAAGTCGGTTTTAGACACGAGGTAGACCGTTTGATTACGACTAAAAGCATTTTCAAATTATCCAAGTTGCATGTAATTTTGATCCAGACCAAATTTGCTCGACGGACTAGGCTATAGCCTTCGAAAAACGGAGCAAATACTAAGAATATCATAAATCACCATTTGGAAGGCATTTTTTGACATATAGTGGGCCATTAGAATGCTATTTTGAGCAAGATTTCATGATTTGAAATTCTATAAAATTTGAGTCAGACCAATTTTCTCTCACCAGAGAAGGTTTTAGGTTTTGGAAAATGAAGTAGATATTGAGAATACCTCGAATCATGATCCGGAAGGAGTTTTTCGACATGACTTGGATCATTGGAATTCTATTGAAAGCATGTTTTAATTGTCCAAAGTTCTAGAAAATTTGAGCCAGACAAATTTTCTGATACCAGAGAAGGCTATAGACTTTGGAAAATGTGGTAAATGTGAAAATGACTATAATTTGTTATATAGAAATCAGTTTTAGACACGAAACAGACTGTTTAATTACGATTAAAAGCATTTTCCAATTATCCAAGTTTCATGAAATTTTGATCCAGACCAATTTTTGTTCGACGGAGTAGGCTACAGCCTTCGAAAAATGGAGCAAATACTAAAAATATCATAAATCACCATTTGCAAGGCATTTTTCGACATGAAGCAGACCGTTGGAATGCTATTTAGAGCAATATTTATTGATTTAAAAGTCTAGAAATTTTGAGCCGAACCAATTTTCTCATCCTAAATATAGTTATAGGCTTTTGAAAATGTATTAAATATTGAGAATACCTCTAATTATGATCCGGAAGGAGTTTCTCGACACGAATTGGATCATTCGAATTCTATTTAAAGCATGTTTTAATGATCCAAGGTTCTAGAAAATTTTGAGACCAGACAAATTTTCTGTTGCCAGAAAAGGCTATAGACTTTGGAAAATGAAGTAAATGTGAAATCAACTGTAATTCATTTTATAGAAGTCGGTTTTAGACACGAGGTAGACCGTTTGATTACGACTAAAAGCATTTTCAAATTATCCAAGTTGCATGTAATTTTGATCCAGACCAAATTTGCTCGACGGACTAGGCTATAGCCTTCGAAAAACGGAGCAAATACTAAGAATATCATAAATCACCATTTGGAAGGCATTTTTTGACATATAGTGGGCCATTAGAATGCTATTTTGAGCAAGATTTAATGATTTGAAATTCTATAAAATTTGAGTCAGACCAATTTTCTCTCACCAGAGAAGGCTTGTAGGCTTTGGAAAATGAAGTAGATATTGAGAATACCTCGAATCATGATCCGGAAGGAGTTTTTCGACATGACTTGGATCATTGGAATTCTATTGAAAGCATGTTTTAATTGTCCAAAGTTCTAGAAAATTTGAGCCAGACAAATTTTCTGATACCAGAGAAGGCTATAGACTTTGGAAAATGTGGTAAATGTGAAAATGACTATAATTTGTTATATAGAAATCGGTTTTAGACACGAAACAGACTGTTTAATTACGATTAAAAGCATTTTCCAATTATCCAAGTTTCATGAAATTTTGATTTTCCAGAGAAGGCCTTTGGAATTTTTGTTACCCATTTTTGACGGAGTAGGCTACAGCCTTCGAAAAATTTTGAGTACTAAAAATATCATAAATCACCATCCGGAAGGTATTTTTCGACAAAGCAGGGACCGTTGGAATACTATTTAGAGCAAGATTTAATGATTTAAATTTCTAGAAATTTTGAGCCCGAACCAATTTTCTCTCACTAGAGAAGGCTTATAGGCTTTTGAAAATGGAGTTAGATATATTGAGAATACGTCCAATCGTATGATCCGGAAGGAGTTTTTCGACACAAAATGGATCGTTAGAATTATGTTGAAAGTATCTTTTAATGATCCAAAGTTGTAGAAATTTTGAGACAGAAAAATTTTCAGTTGCCAGAGAAGGCTATAGGCTTTGGAATTTTGATACATACCCATTTTTGCTCGACGGAGTAGGCTATAGCCATCAAATATTTTGAGTACCATAAATCACCATCCGGAAGGTATTTTTCGACTTAAAGGGGACCATTGAAATACTATTTAGAGCAAGATTTAATGATTTAAATTTCTAGAAATTTTGAGCCCGACCAATTTTCTCTCACTAGAGAAGGCTATAGGCTTTAGAAAATGGAGTAGATATAGAGAATACGTCCAATCGTGATCCGGAAGGAGTTTTTCGACACAAAATGGATCGTTAGAATTATGTTGAAAGTATCTTTTAATGATCCAAAGTTGTAGAAATTTTGAGACAGAAAAATTTTCAGTTGCGAGAGAAGGCTATAGGCTTTGGAATTTTGATACATACCCATTTTTGCTCGACGGAGTAGGCTATAGCCATCAAATATTTTGAGTACCATAAATCACCATCCGGAAGGTATTTTTCGACTTAAAGGGGACCATTGAAATACTATTTAGAGCAAGATTTAATGATTTAAATTTCTAGAAATATTGAGCCCGACCAATTTTCTCTCACTAGAGAAGGCTATAGGCTTTAGAAAATGGAGTAGATATAGAGAATACGTCCAATCGTGATCCGGAAGGAGTTTTTCGACACAAAATGGATCGTTAGAATTATGTTGAAAGTATCTTTTAATGATCCAAAGTTGTAGAAATTTTGAGACAGAAAAATTTTCAGTTGCGAGAGAAGGCTATAGGCTTTGGAATTTTGATACATACCCATTTTTGCTCGACGGAGTAGGCTATAGCCATCAAATATTTTGAGTACCATAAATCACCATCCGGAAGGTATTTTTCGACTTAAAGGGGACCATTGAAATACTATTTAGAGCAAGATTTAATGATTTAAATTTCTAGAAATTTTGAGCCCGACCAATTTTCTCTCACTAGAGAAGGCTATAGGCTTTAGAAAATGGAGTAGATATAGAGAATACGTCCAATCGTGATCCGGAAGGAGTTTTTCGACACAAAATGGATCGTTAGAATTATGTTGAAAGTATCTTTTAATGATCCAAAGTTGTAGAAATTTTGAGACAGAAAAATTTTCAGTTGCGAGAGAAGGCTATAGGCTTTGGAATTTTGATACATACCCATTTTTGCTCGACGGAGTAGGCTATAGCCATCAAATATTTTGAGTACCATAAATCACCATCCGGAAGGTATTTTTCGACTTAAAGGGGACCATTGAAATACTATTTAGAGCAAGATTTAATGATTTAAATTTCTAGAAATTTTGAGCCCGACCAATTTTCTCTCACTAGAGAAGGCTATAGGCTTTAGAAAATGGAGTAGATATAGAGAATACGTCCAATCGTGATCCGGAAGGAGTTTTTCGACACAAAATGGATCGTTAGAATTATGTTGAAAGTATCTTTTAATGATCCAAAGTTGTAGAAATTTTGAGACAGAAAAATTTTCAGTTGCGAGAGAAGGCTATAGGCTTTGGAATTTTGATACATACCCATTTTTGCTCGACGGAGTAGGCTATAGCCATCAAATATTTTGAGTACCATAAATCACCATCCGGAAGGTATTTTTCGACTTAAAGGGGACCATTGAAATACTATTTAGAGCAAGATTTAATGATTTAAATTTCTAGAAATTTTGAGCCCGACCAATTTTCTCTCACTAGAGAAGGCTATAGGCTTTAGAAAATGGAGTAGATATAGAGAATACGTCCAATCGTGATCCGGAAGGAGTTTTTCGACACAAAATGGATCGTTAGAATTATGTTGAAAGTATCTTTTAATGATCCAAAGTTGTAGAAATTTTGAGACAGAAAAATTTTCAGTTGCGAGAGAAGGCTATAGGCTTTGGAATTTTGATACATACCCATTTTTGCTCGACGGAGTAGGCTATAGCCATCAAATATTTTGAGTACCATAAATCACCATCCGGAAGGTATTTTTCGACTTAAAGGGGACCATTGAAATACTATTTAGAGCAAGATTTAATGATTTAAATTTCTAGAAATATTTGAGCCCGACCAATTTTCTCTCACTAGAGAAGGCTATAGGCTTTAGAAAATGGAGTAGATATAGAGAATACGTCCAATCGTGATCCGGAAGGAGTTTTTCGACACAAAATGGATCGTTAGAATTATGTTGAAAGTATCTTTTAATGATCCAAAGTTGTAGAAATTTTGAGACAGAAAAATTTTCAGTTGCGAGAGAAGGCTATAGGCTTTGGAATTTTGATACATACCCATTTTTGCTCGACGGAGTAGGCTATAGCCATCAAATATTTTGAGTACCATAAATCACCATCCGGAAGGTATTTTTCGACTTAAAGGGGACCATTGAAATACTATTTAGAGCAAGATTTAATGATTTAAATTTCTAGAAATTTTGAGCCCGACCAATTTTCTCTCACTAGAGAAGGCTATAGGCTTTAGAAAATGGAGTAGATATAGAGAATACGTCCAATCGTGATCCGGAAGGAGTTTTTCGACACAAAATGGATCGTTAGAATTATGTTGAAAGTATCTTTTAATGATCCAAAGTTGTAGAAATTTTGAGACAGAAAAATTTTCAGTTGCGAGAGAAGGCTATAGGCTTTGGAATTTTGATACATACCCATTTTTGCTCGACGGAGTAGGCTATAGCCATCAAATATTTTGAGTACCATAAATCACCATCCGGAAGGTATTTTTCGACTTAAAGGGGACCATTGAAATACTATTTAGAGCAAGATTTAATGATTTAAATTTCTAGAAATTTTGAGCCCGACCAATTTTCTCTCACTAGAGAAGGCTATAGGCTTTAGAAAATGGAGTAGATATAGAGAATACGTCCAATCGTGATCCGGAAGGAGTTTTTCGACACAAAATGGATCGTTAGAATTATGTTGAAAGTATCTTTTAATGATCCAAAGTTGTAGAAATTTTGAGACAGAAAAATTTTCAGTTGCGAGAGAAGGCTATAGGCTTTGGAATTTTGATACATACCCATTTTTGCTCGACGGAGTAGGCTATAGCCATCAAATATTTTGAGTACCATAAATCACCATCCGGAAGGTATTTTTCGACTTAAAGGGGACCATTGAAATACTATTTAGAGCAAGATTTAATGATTTAAATTTCTAGAAATTTTGAGCCCGACCAATTTTCTCTCACTAGAGAAGGCTATAGGCTTTAGAAAATGGAGTAGATATAGAGAATACGTCCAATCGTGATCCGGAAGGAGTTTTTCGACACAAAATGGATCGTTAGAATTATGTTGAAAGTATCTTTTAATGATCCAAAGTTGTAGAAATTTTGAGACAGAAAAATTTTCAGTTGCGAGAGAAGGCTATAGGCTTTGGAATTTTGATACATACCCATTTTTGCTCGACGGAGTAGGCTATAGCCATCAAATATTTTGAGTACCATAAATCACCATCCGGAAGGTATTTTTCGACTTAAAGGGGACCATTGAAATACTATTTAGAGCAAGATTTAATGATTTAAATTTCTAGAAATTTGAGCCCGACCAATTTTCTCTCACTAGAGAAGGCTATAGGCTTTAGAAAATGGAGTAGATATAGAGAATACGTCCAATCGTGATCCGGAAGGAGTTTTTCGACACAAAATGGATCGTTAGAATTATGTTGAAAGTATCTTTTAATGATCCAAAGTTGTAGAAATTTTGAGACAGAAAAATTTTCAGTTGCGAGAGAAGGCTATAGGCTTTGGAATTTTGATACATACCCATTTTTGCTCGACGGAGTAGGCTATAGCCATCGAATATTTTGAGTACTATAAATCACCATCCGGAAGGTATTTTTCGACTTAAAGGGAACCATTGAAATTGTAATATCTGGTTTTCATGACTACTAATTCTTGTAAAGAATTAATACATGTGCAGTTTATGCAATTATATGAAAAAGTTCAGTCCAGAACTTTCAGATATGTTTTGTGGGTTTTTATAGCCTAAACAGACTCAAAACTGATATTTCGGACGATAAGAAGTGAAAACTGATCATTTTATGAAAAGTCAAAATTTTGACCGAAAAGTCAACCGTTGACCCGAAAAGTCAACGTTTGACCAAAATAGTCGAAATCGAGTATTATGAATTTTAAGATCAGTTTTTCACGCAAAAGACTACCGAAACTCATTATTCTTAACAGATAATGAAAATGAGACTTCGGATACTCGATTTTAAAATCAGGCGATTTTTCTAAGTTCATAGGGCAAAAAGGGCTTGAGAAAACGAGAAAAAGATTTTTCGACCCGAATTCCCGACGGCACGTCAAAAATCCAAAAACTGTAAAATAATATTTACAGTGTTGGAATTTAAATTTTTGAACTCAACATTTTAAGATTTTCAGTCCAAAATACACTGTTTTGTTCAAGAAAGTTCAAGAACAAAGTTTGATCTTATCCTCTTGATGTGGTGGCCCAATAAGCTTGTGACACTTGTCCCTAGCAAGCTAGACATTCATGAACACCTCCCCCCCTAGCTTGGTCGGCAATTTGGGAACAAGAGCCAAAGTTTGAAAATTTAGGGGTCAAAATTGGATTTCCAAAGCTCTTCAAGCTCTATAAATAGCCCCTTCCTTGTTCATTTTAATTCAAAAAACTCAAGCAAAACTCTTGCAATTTCTCCACTCAAAATCCGAGAGAGAGAGAGACCAAGAGAGGTTCGAAATTTTGAGAACCAAAACTCCACCAACCTTCGGGTAGCTAGGGGAAACCGAGAGAAAGAAAAAAAAATTTCTGGGTGGCTTGTGCAGCCCTTGCCGTGAGTTGGTGCAGGGAAACCGAGGGAGAGAGCCAAAATTTTCGAGGAAAATTTGGGGCTAAGTTCGGGTGAGCTAGCCGAAGCCTTAGGGAGAG
Source organism: Ficus microcarpa (assembly GCA_025413485.1). Classification (NCBI taxonomy): domain Eukaryota; kingdom Viridiplantae; phylum Streptophyta; class Magnoliopsida; order Rosales; family Moraceae; genus Ficus; species Ficus microcarpa. The sequence continues at coordinate 11,206 of JAINRI010000697.1, forward strand.
CTTTGGTTGAGTGTTTGGTGAGCTTTTGAGGCTGAATTTTGCCTCTAGCAAGCCTCGGGTGAAGAAGAAAGAAAAAAATTTTTCCAAGTCTTTGGTCCAAGTGACCTAGTGGCCGAGCAAGCCAAGAACCAGCCAGGAGACCAAAAATCTTGGTGCTTGGTGCGCCAAGGAGCAGCCGAACCAAGGAACCAAGGGGCAGCCTAGGAGCCAACTCGGTTAGCCAAACCCTAGGCCGAAATCCACATCAAGGAGGTAAAACCCGAAACGTTTTCTTCAAGTTTTTAAATTTATTTTTAAAGCTTGATTTATGTGTATTTTGTGCCAAAGGGATGTAAGGGCATAAGCCCATGTGTATGTTTTAAATTTTGTGCCCTATGTGCTTGTGTGTGTGTTACCGGGTGTGAGCTAGGGAGGCCGAGTGCCTTGGCTGGCCAGCCGTGGGCTGTGTGTGCGTGTGTGCAGGCAGCCGGGTGTTTGGCTAGTACAGCCGGGTGTGTGGCTGTGTGTGTGCGTGTGTGTGCCGAGTGCAGGTGGCCGAGTGGGCTGGTGAGACCAGCCGGGTGCTTGGCTGGTGCAGCCGTGTGCGTGTGCGGGCGGCTGTGCGTGTGTGGGCTGGTGGCCGTGTGTGCAGGTGGCTGTGTGGCCGAGGGAGGCTAGCCGAGTGGTTAGGTGGACCACAAGGCTGCCTTGGCCGGTTGATTTCTTTTGGTTGCATTTAATTTTATGTTTGTTTGATGATAGAATGCATGTTAGGGTTTTAGGCCTTATGTCCCCATAGATTAATTTTATGTATGCTTGTATGGTTTAATTTTTTTATGAACTAAGTATGTTAGATTGACTAGGTGTATGCATGTTAGTGGAACCATGCAATCCCTAGGCAATTTAGGCTCGGGTTTGTGGATTGCATGAGCTCGTGAGATTGGCTTGGCTAGCCATGAGAGAACGTTAGATACGCTGCATGTTTGAACCTAACTCCCGCAGTGGGCGGTCGAGCTAGAACCAACGTCTTAGGCCGTAACAACTTGACTAAAAACCGAAACTGCCTCTCGGGTTCACTGGGGACAGTCTCGGGAAAACATCCCAGTTTGGAGATAGAGGCCGAATTGGCCAAAACGTAAAACACGAAAGTTGTAGATTAGGGTGTTTACTAGGGGGTAACGCGGGCACTTTGCCAAAATAAGGCTCCAAAGGCCTACTTTTATGCGAAAAACCGTAGGTGGGTCAGAAGACCCAGTTTTCAAGTTAAGTTCGGTTTTGATTTAAAACTGACTTCAAATGGTAAGGAATTTGAAAATGTGTAAAACACGAAAGTTTTAGACCTCCTCAAGGACTAGAACTTTCGTGAAGAAAACTTTTTCCGAATCAAAACAGATTTTTAACTACAACCTAAAATCTGAAAACGGTGCAGGGTTCAACATAATCCTGTACCCGAATTTTGTAGAACCAACTTAGGAAAAATTATTTTCGGACATAACACGTTGTTTTAAGCACGGAAACTGTCCCAAAAGCAGTTTCCGACCCCTTACCACTTTATGAAAAATTAGGCCAAGATTCACGCAAATTTTTAAGAGGACAAGTCAAGAAAGTTAAGTTTTAAGTTAAGTTTTTATGAAAAAGTTTTTAAGTTAAGATCTTCAAGTCAAAGGAATTTTAAGCTAAGTTTTGAAAAGAAAATGTAGAACGCATGGTAGCCGGGATTCAGACCCCGAGTTACCAGGCCTCGCCCCAAGGCCCAGAGTTGACCCGACAGGGTTGACTATAGCTCACATAAAGGTTGACTTCGGTTGACCAACAAGATAACGAGTTCTTATACAAGCCCAAGGGTAGGTGATCGACCTAACCCAATGTTTTTCAAAATGGGCTAAGTATACAACACGATTTTTCAAATAACCCTTTTTGGGTTACAAGAGGCTTTACGTTAGGGGGACATATAGCCGAAAATCCGTAGAAATGTTGGTTAGTACCAACATACGATAAAAATGAAGTTGAAGACTGATGTACAACTTTCCATCAAGCAGGAGGGATTCTGCAGCAGAGACCTGGACGAGGATCTGCGTAACAACTAAGAATAGACGGTAAGTACAACACCGTCTACAGCACAAGCTAATAGGATTAGACTCGATGATGTGCTATATGTTATATGCTAAGTATATGGTTATATGCTAAGTTAAGATAAGATAAGAAAGAACCCAGACATAAGAAATGTATGTTCACACGTAAGCAAGTTCAAGTAACAGGATAAATACCGTGTCGTACCACCCGCACCAGGTCGGGTCGGACTATGAATTGAACTGGAATTGGTTTGGCCGCCCCAGACAATTCATTAGTCGCGCGCCGGATACGAACACGTAGACGAAGGGCCCATAAGATATAATGAAAGATAATGAAGCATAAGATGACCTATGCATGCTAAGTGATTTATGATAAGTATATGTATGCTATGTATGTTAAGTATGCTAAGTATGTTATGTATGTTGTATGTATGCTATGTTTATGATATGTTGCGCTAAGTTATTGTTTGTTAGAATTATATTGTTGCTTTTTGTTTCACGGCCTAGGAGTTGTACTTACTGGGCCTTAAGCTCACTGTTTTAAGTTTGTGCTGTAGGTAAGTCGCCTGCTAGCTGATCTTGATGCGATGGGGAGTAGCGGTCAAGCAAATGTAAAATCGTGGTATATGGAGCCGCTACGCCTTTTTGTGTGGTAAACACGTACAAAAGACAAGAACAGTTTTATAAGTAGTATATTTATATGTTTTTGCTTAAAAACAATGTTTTAAATTTGTGTACATAGTTTTGTGTATAAAAAAAAAAAAAAAAAAATCCGCTGTGTTTTCAAGCTAAGTATGCAAGCAAGTTTTAAGCATGTATGTATGAATGTAAGTAAGGGTAACGGCCTACGCTAGGTGGGGCGTTACAAGAGTTGGTATCAGAGCGGTTTCCTCGCGACACGATTTTACAATTGCCTGACATCGCCTCCACCATTGCAAGTAAGTCTAGATTTATTTGCTTATGTATTGTTCTATGTATGTGCTTTATGGTTTATGTGCTGTTGTGTGGAATAGACGCGGCGCTATGGATCCAGTACAGATCAAGAGGGATCGAGACGCAGTGGTAGCCTTCTACCGCTCGCAGCCTTCATACTTTGACAGCAGCCGACGGTCGATGTCCATAGGGACGTGGCTCCATGATATGGAGCAAACGTTCGCTATGTGCCACATTGAGGAGCACCTGCAGGTCACGCTAGCCAGCAGATGCCTGAGCGGAGACGCCAGGATGTGGTGGGCCATGCTAGGAGAGCCGCAGCTACCTAGCCGCACGTGGGCACATTTCCGTACAGTGGTTATGGCACGCTACGGACCGCTACCTGCCAGAGGACCGGGAGAGCCGGCACGCGACCCCGTGATCTACAGGGATATGAGGCAGGCTCGTTATCAGAGACTGTCTCAGGACTGGCATGCATATCCAGGAGAGGCTATGAGCCACTACTGTTTGCGGTTCCAGGAGATGATGCTCCCTTACATTCCGCAGGAGATGGCTGATCATGAGTTACAGGCATTGTTACTCATGAGGAGAGGGATACCACAGCACATCCAGCGGTTTGTGCCGACACCGACTGATCAGATGGTTATAGGCAGTTATTACGATGACATCCTAGCGGCTGAGGAGAAGGCTCAGGCCGAGCCAGCTGTGGAGCATGTACCTGAGGCCCAGGATCCGGCCGAGGACGACGAGCAACAGGACCCTCAGTATGAGGTAGGGCCTGTTGATGATGATCAGGAGGATCCTCAGTACGAGGTTGGACCACTGGAGGAGGACCCAATGGATTCAGATGACGACTCCGATGACGTCGTACCTATCGACCCGCCAGCGCAGCCCGATCCACCAGTCATCGTTCTATCGAGCGATGACGAGGACGATTTAGAGGGAGATGCCGCCTACGAGGTATGGGATGACCCGGAGGAGTGGGGTGATCCGGAGGAGATTCCCGACGGGGATGTACCTGACCCGGTGGTTGTGCTTTCAGATTCCGATACCTCGGTCAGCGCCGTCGACGACATCGAGTAGATTAGGTCGACCTTGCTTTTTCTTTTTGTTAGGACCGTTTGTATAGTTTTGTATTCGGTTATTTTGACTGTATATATTTGTAGGATGGCAAGTGGTAGCCACTTCCATCCGAAACTCTGTCCGTTTTATGTAAAAATATGTACATTATGTTGTATATAAGACAGTATATGTTTTGTACAGTATGTACTTTTGACATGATATGTACCCTTGCTTTTGTACTCAAAGGGACCGTGCGTATCACGGGATATATGACAAGATGATATGTTATGATGTCATGATATGTTAAGTATGTATGTATGTTATATTAAGTATGTATATGTTATGCTATGATATGAATGTTTATGTGATGTCATGAATGTTATGCCTGATAAGATGATATGTTGAGATGGTTATGGGAAGAAAGAATATTGTTAATATTTCTTTTTCCTATATTAGGATTATAAAGATGGTTCGTACGAGAGGAACCACATCTGCTGATGCACCTGAAGATCCGCCACAGCCGGATATGATCACGATAATGATGGATTTACAACGACAGCTGCAAGAGCAGCAGCAAGAGATTGTAAGGTTTAGAGAACAGTTGGAGCGGATGAATCAAGCTCCGCAAGTTCAAGCGGCACCACAACCGGTTCCGCCAGTACAACCAGTGGTACCCCCGGTACCAAATGTAAATGTGCAGCCGGAGGCCCAGCCAGCAGCGCCTCAACCCGCAGAAGCCCCAGCGGCACCAGCTGCCATACCGGCAAACCCACCAGCAGTCCGAGAAGACATGCTATATGAGCGCTTCAGGCGTATGAAAGCTCCTGAGTTTGAGGGACCGACCGACCCGATAGCTGCAGACAATTGGCTGATTGATATTCAGGTCATTCTGAACTTCATGAGGCTTACAGAGCAGGAAAAGGTTCTATGTGCCTCCTTTGCGCTGAAAAAGGATGCAAGGCACTGGTGGACGACGGTTGAAGCACGCCGGGATGTGATGACCATGACATGGCAGGATTTTGTCCACGAGTTCCGGACAATGTATTACAACAGGGAAGTCCTCGCAGTTCAGCAGGATGAATTCACGAACTTCCGGCAGGGATCACTATCAGTAATGGACGCGGTTAAGAGGTTTGAGCAGTTAGCCCGTCTATGCCCTAAACTGGTGCCCAATGAAGAGGAGAAGGTTCGAATGATGATGATAATGTTTCGAACCGATATAGCCAAGCTGGTCAGCACTGGCAACAGCCCGCCAGAAACTGTGTCAGATTGTATAAGCAGAGCAGTTAGGGCTGAATACTGGATCAACAAGGATAAGGAAGCAAGAAACCAGATTTTCAAGGCCCGGAAGGAGGAAAAAGCTGCTGCCAAGACTAACCAACCCCGCCAGGGCACAGAAGCAAACACCAAAGGTCAAGCAAGCGGCTCTGGCCAAAGTCCCAAGCAATTTGGGAAGAACAAAAGGAAAGGAAACTTCAGTGGCCAGGGACAACAAAAGAACAATCCGCAGAAGAAGAATAACAGGGGCAACGATGGTAACAATGTCACATACCCTACCTGTGACACCTGCGGAAAGAAGCACCCCGGTGTATGCAGAAAGGGGTCAAACGCTTGCTACCTTTGTGGCAAAGAGGGACATTTTGCTAAGAACTGCCCTCAAAACAATCAGAACCCTCAACCCCAGTATCAGAATCAGCAGCAGCAGTACCAGAACCGAAACTCCAACCAGAGGCAAATTCATGCGGTACAGGCAAGGCTGGAAGGGCCAGCCATGATTCCAGGCAGGATTGAAGCGCCAGAACCACTAGCCCGGATCTATGCCTATACAAAGGGAGATGCGGAAGCCGGGACATCGCATGTGGTGACAGGTCAGATCTCTATCACCACCTATGATGTCATTGCACTGTTTGATTCCGGCGCTACACATTCGTTTATTTCCCTAGAGTTTGCCAAGAAGCTAGGAAGCAGTGTTAAGATAGTAAAACAACCTTTCAATGCTTCTTTACCATCCGGTGAAATTTTGTGGTCCAACTTCTGGATCCAAAATGTTCCCATCAGAATAAATGGCAGAGAATTAATTGCAGATCTCATCGCAATCAAACTTCACGATTTCGATGTGATCTTGGGGATGGACTTTTTGGGGAGATATAACGCTAGGATCGATTGCCGAAGACGCCGTATCTCGTTCAGTCCCGACGGGAAGGATGAGTTCAACTTTCAAGGTCAGCCCAGAAATTCCACCACCAAGATGGTGTCAGCCATAAAGGCTTGGAAAATGTTAGCTAATGGGTGTCAAGGATATTTAGCTAACATGGTGGATAAGGGTCAAGAAAAGGAACTGACGCCAGGAGATGTTCCCATTATCCGGGAATATGTGGACGTATTCCCAGAAGAATTGCCAGGATTGCCTCCAGAGCGGGAGATTTCTTTTGAAATCGAGTTGATACCCGGAGCTGCCCCGGTATCGAAAGCTCCATACAGAATGGCACCCGCCGAGCTCAGGGAGCTGCAAATGCAACTACAGGAGTTGTTGGACAAAGGGTTCATCAAGCAAAGCCACTCTCCTTGGGGAGCACCGGTCCTGTTCGTAAAGAAAAAGGACGGATCTTTGCGGATGTGCATAGACTACAGAGAGTTGAACAAGATCACCATCAAGAATAAATATCCTCTCCCGAGGATAGATGACCTGTTCGACCAGCTCAGAGGAGCCACAGTCTTCTCAAAGATCGATCTACGCTCAGGCTATCATCAACTCCGGATTAAGGAGTCAGACGTCTCGAAGACAGCCTTCAGGACTCGGTATGGGCACTATGAGTTTTTGGTGATGCCCTTTGGACTAACGAATGCCCCAGCTGCATTTATGGACCTGATGAACCGAGTATTCAGGGACTACTTGGATAAGTTTGTAATCGTGTTTATCGACGACATCCTGATTTACTCAAGGTCCCAGGAAGAACATGAGCAGCACCTGAGGCAAGTAATGGAGATGTTGAGACAGCATCAGCTATATGCCAAATTCACGAAGTGTGAATTTTGGCTGAATAAAGTTCATTTCTTGGGGCACGTTGTGACGAAGGAAGGAATCTCTGTAGATCCAGCTAAAGTGGAAGCAGTTAGCTCGTGGCCAGCACCCAGGAATGTTACGGAAGTCAGAAGTTTCCTCGGGTTAGCAGGATACTACAGAAGATTCGTAGAAGGATTCTCCAAGATAGCAGCACCTCTTACAGCTCTCACTCGGAAGGAGAAGAAGTACGAGTGGACCCAGAAATGTCAGGATAATTTCCAAGAGCTTAAGAGGAAACTGACAAGCGCGCCTGTGCTGATTATTCCTGATGTCGAAGCAGGAAATTTTGTGATATACAGTGACGCCTCCAAGAACGGACTTGGAGCGGTATTGATGCAGAACGGGAGGGTAGTGGCCTATGCTTCCCGACAGTTGAAGAACCATGAAAGGAACTACCCTACCCACGACTTGGAATTAGCCGCTGTAGTCTTCGCCCTCAAGATATGGAGACACTACTTGTATGGGAACAAGTGTGAGATCTACACTGACCACCAGAGTCTCAAATATATTTTTACTCAAAAGGAGTTAAATATGAGACAAAGACGGTGGTTAGAACTGGTGAAGGACTATGATTGTGAAATCCTATACCATCCTGGGAAGGCAAACAGGGTGGCAGATGCACTAAGTCGGAAGTCAGTAGGCATGCTGATGTCGATTGGAGCACTTCCCAAGCCTTTGCAAAAGGAAATTATGGATTTCAACATCGAACTGATAGCAGGGAGGTTATCTTCGCTTGTTCTCAAGTCGGATCTGTTAGATGTCATCAAAGCGCACCAAGAAAATGACTCCTCACTGCTGAAGGCCAGACTGTTTAGTGAGAAGGGCAATGAATTCAAGACCTCGGATGATGGTATACTCCATTTTAGAGGAAGAATCTGCGTTCCTGACGTGAAGAATTTGAAGGAACGGATAATGTCGGAGGCACACCAAACACCATATTCAGTACATCCAGGAGCTTCCAAGATGTACAAGGATCTTAAAGAGACCTACTGGTGGCCAAATATGAAGAACCAGGTAGCAGAATATGTGTCAAAGTGCCTGACTTGTCAGAAAGTTAAGGCCGAACACCGACTTCCAGGAGGAGAGTTACAGAAGATCGAACTTCCGGAATGGAAATGGGAGCAAATTACGATGGATTTTATCGTCGGATTACCCAGAACCTCGAGTGGAAACGATACGATTTGGGTCATTGTAGACCGACTGACCAAATCAGCGCACTTCGTTGCGATTAAAGCCACACACTCCGTGGAGAAATTAGCAGGAATTTATGTGGCTCAAGTTGTCAGATATCACGGAATCCCAAAATCGATCATTTCTGATCGTGATGGGCGTTTCACGTCGCGGTTTTGGATGAGTGTTCACGCTGCAATGGGGTCAAGACTGAAGTTCAGTACTGCCTTTCACCCCCAAACCGACGGACAATCCGAAAGAACCATACAGACCTTAGAAGACATGTTGAGGTCATGCGTCCTAGATTTCAAGGGAAATTGGGATGAAAAGCTATCCTTGATAGAATTCTCATACAATAACAGCTACCATGCCTCGATAGGAATGGCTCCGTTCGAAGCACTGTATGGGAGGAAGTGTAGATCGCCGATTCATTGGCAAGAAGTCGGACAAAAGCAGCTGCAGACCACCGATTTCATAGAAAAGACCTCCGAGGACATTAAGAAGATCAAAGAAAGACTTGATGTAGCTTTTAGCCGACAGAAGAGCTACGCAGATAAACGCCGAAGGCCGCTAGAGTTCCAGGTTGGTGATGCCGTTTTCATCAAAATTGCTCCAATGAAGGGAGTAATGCGGTTCGGTAAGAAGGGAAAACTAAGTCCGAGGTACACAGGGCCATTTAAGATTCTTGAGAGGATCGGAAAAGTCGCGTATAGGCTCGCTTTACCGCCAGAATTAGCCTCAATGCACGACGTTTTTCACGTTTCCATGCTGAAGAAGTACATTCCAGATCCTTCTCACGTACTCAGCCAAGAACCAGTAGAGGTTCAGACCAATTTGACCTATGAAGAAAAGCCTGTTAGGATCCTCGACAGAGAAAGTAAGGTCTTGAGGAATAGAGTTATACCTATGGTTAAAGTTTTGTGGCGAAACCATAAGGTAGAAGAAGCAACATGGGAGCCGGAGAATGCGATGAAGAAGGACTACCCAGAATTGTTCTAATTTTCGAGGACGAAAATTTTTAAGGAGGGTAGATTGTAATATCTGGTTTTCATGACTACTAATTCTTGTAAAGAATTAATACATGTGCAGTTTATGCAATTATATGAAAAAGTTCAGTCCAGAACTTTCAGATATGTTTTGTGGGTTTTTATAGCCTAAACAGACTCAAAACTGATATTTCGGACGATAAGAAGTGAAAACTGATCATTTTATGAAAAGTCAAAATTTTGACCGAAAAGTCAACCGTTGACCCGAAAAGTCAACGTTTGACCAAAATAGTCGAAATTGAGTGTTATGAATTTTAAGATCAGTTTTTCACGCAAAAGACTACCGAAACTCATTATTCTTAACAGATAATGAAAATGAGACTTCGGATACTTTGTTTTAAAATCCGGCGATTTTTCTAAGCTCATAGGGCAAAAAGGGCTTGAGAAAACGAGAAAAAGATTTTTCGACCCGAATTCCCGACGGCACGTCAAAAATCCAAAAACTGTAAAATAATATTTACAGTGTTGGAATTTAAATTTTTGAACTCAACATTTTAAGATTTTCAGTCCAAATACACTGTTTTGTTCAAGAAAGTTCAAGAACAAGTTTGTTCTTATCCTCTAGATGTGGTGGCCCAATAAGCTTGTGACACTTGTCCCTAGACAAGCTAGAGCATGCATGAACACCTTGTCCCCCCCTAGCTTGGTCGGCAATTGTGGAACAAGGCCAAAGAATTGAAAATTTAGGGGTCAAAATTGATTTCCAAAAGCTCTTCATGAGCTCTATAAATAGCTCCCTCTTCCTTGTTCATTTTAAAAGAAAACTCTAGCCAACTCTTGCAAAATTTCTAGAAAATCCGAGAGAGAGAGAACCAAGAGAGAGTTCGAAATTTTGAGAACCAAAACTCCCAACCAACCTTCGGGTAGACCTAGGAGAGAGAAGAAAAAAATTTCTGGTGGCTTGATCAGCCCTTGCCGTGTGTTGAGTGCAGGGAAACCAAGGGAGAAAGACCAAGGGAGAGCCAAAATTTTCGAGGAAAATTTGGGGCTAAGTTTCGGGTGGCCTAGCCGAGTAAGAGGGAGAGCTTTGGTGAGTGTTTGGTGAGCTTTTGAGACTTGAATTTAGCCTCTAGCAAGCCTCGGGTTTGTAAGAAAGAAAGAAAGAAAAATTTTTCTAAGTCTTGATTCAAGTAGTCCTAGTGGCCGAGCAAGCCAAGAATCAGCCAAGGAGCCAAAAATCTTGGTGCTTGGTGAGCCAAGGAGCCAGCCGTGGGCTAAGGATCCAAGGGCAGCTAGGATCAAGGTTCGGATTAGCCAAACCCTAGGCCGAAATCCACATCAAGGAGGTAAAACCCTAAACGTTTTCTTCAAGTTTTTAAATTAATTTTTAAAGCTTGATTTATGTGTATTTTGTGCCAAGGGATGTAAGGGCATAAGCCCATGTGTATGTTTTAAATTTTGTGCCCTATGTGCTTGTGTGTGTTTACCGGGTGTGTGCTAGGGAGGCCGAGTGCCTTGGCTGGCCAGCCGTGGGCTGTGTGTGCGTGTGTGCAGGCGGCCGAGTGGACTGGTGAGGTCAGCCGGGTGTTTGGCTAGTGTAGCCGGGTGTGTGGCTGTGTATGTGCGAGTGTGTGCCGAGTGCAGGTGGCCGAGTGGGCTGGTGAGGCCAGCCGGGTGCTTGGCTGGTGCAGCCGTGTGTGCGTGCGTGGCTGTGCGTGTGTGGGCTGGTGGCCGTGTGTGCAGGTGGCCGTGTGGCCGAGGGAGGCTAGCCGAGTGGTTAGGTGGACCACTAGGCTGCCTTGGCCGGTTGTTTGCAATTGGTTGCATTTAATTTTATGTTTGTTTGATGATAGAATGCATGTTAGGGTTTTAGGCTTATGTCCCCATAGATTAAATTTATGTATGCTTGTATGGTTTAATTTTTTTATGAACTAAGTATGTTAGATTGACTAGGTGTATGCATGTTAGTGGAACCATGCAATCCCTAGGCAATTTAGGCTCGGGTTTGTGGATTGCATGAGCTCGTGAGATTGGCTTGGCTAGCCATGAGAGATCGATAGATGCGCTGCATGTTTGAACCTAACTCCCGCAGTGGGCGGTCGAGCTAGAACCAACGTCTTAGGCCGTAACAAATTTACTAAGAACCGAAACTGCCTCTCGGGTCCACTGGGGACAGTTTCGGGAAAACATCCCAGTTTGGAGATAGAGGCCGAATTGGCCAAAACGTAAAACACGAAAGTTGTAGATTAGGGTGTTTACTAGGGGGTAACGCGGGCACTTTGCCAAAATAAGGCTCCAAAGGCCTACTTTTATGTGAAAAACCGTAGGTGGGTCAGAAGACCCAGTTTTCAAGTTAAGTTCGGTTTTGATTTAAAACTGACTTCAAATGGTAAGGAATTTGAAAATGTGTAAAACACGAAAGTTTTAGACCTCCTCAAGGACTAGAACTTTCGTGAAGAAAACTTTTTCCGAATCAAAACAGATTTTTAACTACAACCTAAAATCTGAAAACGGTGCAGGGTTCAACATAATCCTGTACCCGAATTTTGTAGAACCAACTTAGGAAAAATTATTTTCGGACATAACACGTTGTTTTAAGCACGGAAACTGTCCCAAAAGCAGTTTCCGACCCCTTACCACTTTATGAAAAATTAGGCCAAGATTCACGCAAATTTTTAAGAGGACAAGTCAAGAAAGTTAAGTTTTAAGTTAAGTTTTTATGAAAAAGTTTTTAAGTTAAGATTTTCAAGTCAAAGGAATTTTAAGCTAAGTTTTGAAAAGAAAATGTAGAACGCATGGTAGCCGGGATTCAGACCCCGAGTTACCAGGCCTCGCCCCAAGGCCCAGAGTTGACCCGACAGGGTTGACTTTAGCTCACAAAAGGTTGACTTCGGTTGACCGACAAAAGATAACGAGTTCTTATACACGCCCAAGGGTAGGTGATCAACCTAACCCTAATGTTTTCAAAATGGGCCAAGTATATTGAACGATTTTTCGAAAACCCTAAGGGTTACAAGAGGCTTTACGTTAGGGGGACATATAGCCGAAAATCCGTAAAATGTTGGTTAGTACCAACATACGATAGAAATGGAAGTTGAAGACTGATGTACAACTTTCCATCAAGCAGGAGGAGTTCTGCAGGCAGAGACCGGAACAAGGATCTGCGTAACAACTCAAGAATAGACGGTAAGTACAACACCGTCTACAGCACAAGCTAATAGGACTAGACTATTAGACTCGTTGATGTGCTCTTTGATATGTGCTATGTATGCAATCATGGAAAATGCTAAGTGTATAGTAATATGCTAAGACAAGATAAGCAAGAAGCTAAGTAGGAAGATGACATAAGAATGTATGTTCACACGTAAGAAAGAATAAGTAAGGAAAATACCGTGTCGACCACCCGCACCAGGTCGGGTCGGACTATGAATTGAACTGGATTTGGTTTGGCCGCCCCAGACAATTCATTAGTCGCGCGCCGGATTCGAACACGTAGATAAAGGGCCCATAAGATATAATGAAAGATAATGAAGCATAAGATGACCTATGCATGCTAAGTGATTTATGTTATGTATGTTGTATGTATGCTATGTTTATGATATGTTGCGCTAAGTTATTGTTTGTTAGAATTATATTGTTGCTTTTTGTTTCACGGCCTAGGAGTTGTACTTACTGGGCCTTAAGCTCACTGTTTTAAGTTTGTGCTGTAGGTAAGTCGCCTGCTAGCTGATCTTGATGCGATGGGAGTAGCGGTCAAGCAAATGTAAAATCGTGGTATATGGAGCCGCTACGCCTTTTTGTGTGGTAAACACGTACAAAAGACAAGAACAGTTTTTATAAGTAGTTTTATATGTTTTTGCTTAAGAACAATGTTTTAAATTTGTGTACATAGTTTGTTTGTATAAAAAAAAAAAAAAAAAATCCGCTGTGTTTTCAAGCTAAGTATGTAAGCAAGTTTTAAGCATGTATGTATGAATG
>JAINRI010000698.1:0-12521 GCA_025413485.1 Ficus microcarpa
TTAACTATAACTATAATTCGTTTACTATTTATATTATTATAACTTTTGATTTATGTTGTCTTAATAGTGAAAATTCTTCAATAATTGTTTTCTGGTCTTGTATCAAACACACAAATGGGCCTATACTTGTTATAAAAGAGTTTTAGATTAGTTTAAAAATTCTAACATAAACGTGTTAAACGTGTTAACCGTGTTAGCCCGTTTCCGGCCCGTTTATTTTTGTGTTAAATGTGTCGACCCAATTTCAACCCAATTATTAAACGTGCGGTCCAAACCCATTTATTACGTGTCGTTCTCGTGTCGTGTCACCGTGTCGTGTCCGAAATTGACCGGCCCTAGTCACGTTCCTAACCCAGCAACTGCGAGAAAAAAATGCCAAAAACAAGTTGGAAAGAAAACGATCGACTCTCGAACTGAGGTACAACAGAATGTGCAACAACAACAACCTTTGTTCGAATTTAATAAAATGAACAGGGCGATGAAGCCTTTGGCTTATTATGCATATAATTCCATGCGTCAAGGTAATCAGATAGAGGTCCCAATACCGTATACGATCATGGGTTTTCAGATGCCTGTCTTTCTGAGCTTCGACAATATTTATGAGTTCATTAATTTACAAGAAATCAGTGCGAATTGTATATTAGTTTACATGAGGTACGACATTCTATCTCTGAATTATTATTTCTGGATATTCTTCCATATTGTCAGGTATAATAACAATTTTGTTACACTTATGTAGTTATTTGGAGGAACTATGTAGGATTAACGGGCAAGCTGAGAAGTTTGTTTTTGTGTCTCCAACCTTGATCTCACCAGTGCGAGTTGATACTGAAGATGCTGGCATGAGAGAGCGAGCTAACAATCTTTTAAACTTTTTGCAGGACGCATCAAAAGGACGGCTTTATCTTGTGCCACATAACAGAGGCAAACAATGGGTTTTGGGAGTCATTGACCCATGGGAGGACCTCGTCCTTTATTTTGATCCTCTTCAAGAGAAGAAACGAGACGATTTTACTGAACTCATAAACATGCAAGGCAATTTTAGTATGTTAATTTTTTTTGTTAATCTTAATTATTTGCATCTTAATTAGTTTGAACTTTACCAATTTGCTAGGGCCCTAACGGATTGGAAGATTATGGTCGGCAAAGGAATTAGAAGGAGACGAGATTGTAAAATAAAAATCTCGAACCGGCCTTGTCCTCTCTAAGAGGGAAGTGTTGAATGTAGTTATTTCATTTTAGGTTTTATGAGGGAAATAGTGTTGAATAGAATTGACGTACTTGAAAGTAGAGAACTTTTTACTTCTGAGGATTTGGATTTGATTAGGGGTGAATGGTGCGGTCATGTAATGCAATTCGTTAATTATGACATGTAATCTTGTAATATATAATAATTAGTATGTATTTTTACTTTGATCAATATTGTTAATATCTTGGATCGTCTCTTGAATATGTACGGCCACTCATTGAAAATAAGGGAAAAAAAATTTTTTTAACAAAAAAATACACGACGGTTCTTCGAAGAACCGTCGTGTAAAGTCCACTTTACACTACGGTTCTCGGTAGAACCGTCGTGTAAAGTCTGCTTTACACCACGGTTCTCGGTAAAACCGTCGTGTAAAGTCTGCTTTACACCACGGTTCTCGTAGAACCGTCGTGTAAAATCCGCTTTACACCACGGTTCTCGTATTTTATAAACATTACACGACGGTTGTTAACCGTCGTGTAATATTGAGATAGCACGATGGTTCTTAAAATCGTCGTGGAATCTTCCACGACGGTTATAGAACCGTCGTGTAAAGTTTACACGACGGTAAAAAACCGTCGTGTAAATCGGGATTTTTAGTGAATTTTGAATTCATCACCTTTGTCAGGATTTGGTATGCTTTTAAACCGCTCTCTTTTGCACTTGGAAGGCATGCATTGCCTTGTGTCAGAGTAGCAGTTCAATACTCTCCCTTTGGGACCTTTGTTACTCAGTCTATATCAGTAACTGATTATGATAATTTTGAAATTGTCACCTTTATCAAGATATTGCTCTGCTTTCAAATCGCTCTCTTTTAGCACTTGGAAGGCATGCTTTATCTTGTGTCAAACTGGTAGCTCCAAATCTCTACTCCAATTGCCTAATAGTCTTAAAAATTAAAATTTGCATTTGAGGTCCCAGTGTCTAAATTATATTTTCATGCCTTTCTTCTTAGTTTCTATTAAAACCTTTCTTTGTTTTTTTTTTTTTTTTAATCGTCTGATAAGTAAAAAGAGGCATCGAGAATAGGCGATCAAGATTCATTCTTGTTGCTAACCAGCAAAAGTGCGTGAAATATTTGGTCCTTTTCCCCATTAACAGACAAATTTTCTAAATTACAGTAATGGTCTTCCAAATTAAAAAATCTTTGCATTTTATTTCCCATCCTTTAAATTATATTTTCCCTGCCTTTCTTTTCAATTTTATTCGACCTCTCTATTTTCCTTTATCATCTTGATGCGTTCAAAGAGGCATCGACAGTAGAAAATTTACAAAATCGTTTATATCATTAGCTAAATAACATTCTTTCTGATGTTCATAATTTTTCAAGATTTTCTTTTTCTATTTTCTTGAGACTTACCTTTTTTTTTTTTTTTTTTTGTGTGGAAAAGAATGATATTCAGGATTCATTAACCTTTAGAACATCTGTCTATCTTTGTAACTGATTATGAAAACTTTTAAATCAACTCCTGGTAGGATTAGTCTATGTTTGAACCTCTCTCTTTTAGCACTTGGAAGGCATGCAACGCCTTGTGTCAAAGAGTACTAGTTCAAAATCTCTATCTGAATTTCCTAAATTGCAATAATAGTCTTCAGAAGTCAAATCTTTGCTTTTTTTTTTTTTTTAATTTCATTCCCCCCCCCCCCCCCCCAAAAAAAAAAAAGAAAAAAAAAAGCTTCGCCCTTCTTCTCATTTTCCATCCAACCTTTTCTGTTAAGAAGCATTGAAAGTAGGCATGCAATCAAGATTCAACCTTTAGTGTAGGATATATTTGGTTCTATTTTCCTTTAACAGGTAGATTTTTTTGTATTTAATATTAGTGATCACTTTAATCTTTGGAATCTCTGTTTGTCTCAATAACCGATTATGATAACTTTGAAACCATCACCTCTATCAGGATTGGTTTTCATTCAAACCACTGACTCTTTTGGCACTTCAAAGGCATGCATCGCCTTGACGATCACGAGAGTCGTTGAGGAGTTCAAGAGGTGGAAGGAGTGGAAGGAGCTGGTAAAGAAAAAAGGGTTTGAGTTGGTCATTAATTCAATCTGTTCGTCATTGTTGTCTTCTTGACATTCCAAATGTTGCCGGGAGGGTCCCCAAGACCATGAAATGCCCCGAATGCCTTCGAGACATGGAGAGTGTTGCCAAATTGATGGTCCTGCAAAAGCACATCACTGCACATAGATGTGTGGCTGATGGACTCTACTGCACGACTTTGTGGTGGAGCTGCTTAAGGATCGCAATGCCATTTCAATTATCTTTCTGTTGCATGTTTTGTTGAAACTGTGTTTGTTAGAACTTATACTTTTCCTTCAAGTGCTTGTCTATGTTTAGAACCTCGAACTGTTTGGCTGAGCTGGTTTTCAGAGTTATTTTCTCTGTAGAAATTCTGAGATCCATGCAAGAGTAATTTCCTCTATCTGTCAGAACTTGTTTCCTTTCTTGCTTCCTATTATTGCTGCGTCAACAAAAAATACGAATCTCCTTTTTTTTTTCCCTATAACTTCAGCTTTTGAAGCAAATAATGGTACAATATTGGAAAATTTTTCTTTATATCCGCCTCAATCTCACCATAAAATTTTATGCACACACATTTCAACAATTACTTAACAAAAAAATAACTTAAATTCAAATTAAAATCGTGGGCACTTTAGACAAATGCCAATGCCTTGGATTGATTTTTAGCACACAAAAGAAAACTCTTAAAAGAAATATCATTGATGACATCATGAACATTTATTCATTTAATTATTTTAAAATACTAGTTGTAATTACTAATTGATATTCTATGTAACCACCTGGGAACAAGTTGGTAACCACCTGGTTATCAGTTGGCTACCGACTGCTAGCGGGTTTCTGATTCGTAATCACCATCACGGGCAAGTAACCAGATAGTCACCAACGGTAACCGGTTGGTTACCGACCATCGGCGGGTTTCCAATTGGTAACGATACCTCTGGCGGCTATCTAGTAGGTTACCAAATAGTTACCAGTTGGTGACCAAGTGGTTACCAAATATTATCAATGTCTTCTCAAACAGGGAGGGCATAAGAAGATATTCCCAATGCAGTCTCCAGGGAAGCATCAATAGTAGCGGTGTCCTCAAAAGGCCCTTATGTTGTTTCATTTCTTTGAAGCTCCAATGCATGGTTAAGTTCCATTCCACCTCTAGCACAGTAGGCCTCTCCAAGCCATTTTCGCTCAAGCACTTCTCAAATATTTCACCCACTACTCTCAACAAATTTGGGTTGATTTTGCCCGCTAGCAAAGGATCTACGACGTTCTCTAGCTGCCCTTTTCTTTTCCAAAGCATTCCCCACTTAGCCAAGCTTTCGTTATCCTGCTCCTCAGAGAGAGTAAAAATGGCCGGTCTAGCACAAACCACCACAAGAAGTACCACACCGAAAGCATAAACATCGGATTTGACCGTGTATTGTGATGACCTAATGTACTCGGGATCGTAATAACCAAAGCTTCCTTTGAGATCAAAACTCTTATTGTTGGGATCAGGAGGACCTGCCTTGGAAAGGCTAAAGTCGGCTACTTTAGCAGTATAGTTCTCGTCAAGCAAGATGTTTGTCGACTTAACGTCACGGTGAATTATCACCTCTGATGAACCCTTGTGCAAGTAGTTTAGCCCCTTTGCCGCGTTGATGCAAATCTCGAGCCTTTTCTCCCATGACAATATTGGTTCCTTTGATGGTTTTTGGGTCTTCCTCCTTGTGTCGTAGAGATGATCTCTCAAAGTCCCCTTTTCCATGAACTCGTAAACTAGTATCATCTGATATTTTTCGTCACAATACCCAATCAAGGAAACAAGATGCTTGTGACAGATTTGAGATAACACCCTTATCTCCGATTTGAACTCAAGGAGACCCTGTCCATGTTCTGTTTCACCTTGTTTGACGGCAACGTTCACACATTTAAGTTTTCCTTTGTAAACTTTTCCAAAACCACCTTCTCCAATCACCAATTTGTCATCAAATTTTCTAGTTGCTCGCTGAATATCGGCATAAGATATCTTCAGGTTAAGGCTTAACTTCATAGTTCTATCCGGCATCATTTTCCTGCGCTTGAAAACCAGAAGAGCGAAGATAGACATGCCCATAAGAAGAACCACAAAAGCCACACCTGAACCAACCAACACATTTTTTTTCTTCTTCTCAGGCTTGTCATGGGGAGGAATTATACTGGATTTGTTCTGCATCTCGAAAATCTCCAGTCCGTTCAAGAAAGGAGATGAATTAGTATTCAACAGAAAATTTGCACTTTCCGAACCAACGGTTACATTGATGAATCCAGAATCATTTGACTCAACAAAAAAATCAAAGTAAAATGGAGCCTCCACATTTCCTGTTTGATTGTATGAACTGACCATCTTCACGAATTTTCCAAAAATTAAGAGATTGAACTCGAAAAAGGTAGTAGCACGAACTAGGTGATGTGTAACGCTCTTGCTGACCGGAAAACCCCAACTCAATTCGGAGACGCTATAATTCACTTTCAGCTTTTTTGCCGTCCTGTAAACATTTTCCGGGGCAATGTACTTTGCATCCCCGTTCGTCCCCTTAAGGGATCCGCTATGGAATGCAGTTTTCTCTGCAGCTTCTTTCGTAAATATATATTCATTGTCCGGTTTCCATGTCCTCCAAAGAGTATCATTGTTTGGGGTAATAGTGGGACCCCCAACATTGATCCTAAGGACAGGATGCAAAACTAAAGAGAGCAATCTAGTGTAACTCTTGTTACTATGATCACTTGCAACAGAAGTAACCCAAGGTGCAGAATCCGAGATGGAGTTATCAGGGACAGGAAACACCTCTATTGCGCTAACAAAAGAAAAAGATGAGTTTTGATATGGAACAAACCATAAACTGAACAACCCTTGTCTGATTGTCACCAGAAACTCCTCAATAACTACTCCATTGGTCCTGTTTCCGGCACTGAAGTTGGACAGCAGTGATCATCCCGAAACCGAAACATCAAAAACTGCGTTGGAGAAGTTGATCCTTGGAGTCGAGAAAGGGAAGAAATGAAGGCGTACCACGTGTGTCGTGTTGTGGCTGGAGAGTTGGAGCTCGAATGACCATGGTTGGTTGTAGATTCTCGCCGTGCGGTAGAGAGGCGGCGTGTTATTTGAAGGGTTGGTGTCGTTGACATCCTTGCTTCTTCCAAATGATAGAGAGAATGGAGGATCCAAGTCTCCCACAAAGGTTCTGTCATCAGAGAGAGTGGTGTTGGAATTTGATCCACAATTGATGAAGTACTTTTCGGGTTTAGTGTACTCTGATGAGAGGATCAGTTGAAGTGAAGAGAGTTCAAGAAAAAGAAGAAGAAGAAGAAATGGTGGGAAGTGAAGCGTTTTTTCAGGCGTTTGAATTGATGATGGTTTTTTGTGAAAATTTGGAAGTTTTCAGGCTTAGCTAGTTATCATTATTATTACTACTATTATTATTTTCCTTTCCGGGAATCTGAGCGGTAGAGGAAAGGGAAGTTTACTGTAAAATGTGGCTTTTTCAAAATACAAGGGGATCGGAAAAAAACAAAAGTGAACGCGCAAAGATAAAAGTTGGATTGTGAAAGAAAGACCAAGACTTCAAGTATAGTTTTTTCAAGGAACACACACACACACACACACACATATATATATATATTATCTTATGGTGTAATTATTTTATGTTATATAATTAATAAACTTAAACTGCCTTTTTTGGTGTCCCACAAAGACGAAAACATACGTTCACACTTGTGGCTGATTACTGAGAATTCTTTGGGCATGGACCATGTGTTTCCATTACTGTATAAATATATACAATAAGTAAATGTGAAAGAAACAAGAAAATATATATATTCTTTTAGTAGAAAATATAGTATGGACCATGGTAATTTCGGTTTATATATATGAATATTTTTTTTCTTGCAAAGTATTGACTATGAATTCTCGGTTCTCTAAATTTGCACAATCGATAAGACTTGGCATGAAAGTGTATGACATCACTATTTTTTTTTTTTTTGGTATATCCTGCAATTTGAGAAATTCCTAGTCCCCAAAAAAAAAAAAAAAAAAAAAAAGAAGCCAAAAAATTCTTTGTGTTTTTAATTGAAATGCAACATGTTAGGATTAGTATCCTAAGATAAATTTATATCGGACGTGTTTATAAAATTTTAATCAATAAAGGAGTATTCATTATTTCATGTTTAAATTGTGTTATTTATTTATTTATTTTCATATGTTAATTTTACATGTAAAAAGGTATAATTGCAATTTAATAGTCTGAACTCATAGTCCACAATCGATGGAACAAAGACAATCATTTTGTTCTTAATAAGATTGTAATTGATGTATAATCTTAATTGGAGAGATGATTTATCTTGACTTCGGACGAGGTCTCCAATATAAAAACATTGATGTATGTCCTCATACTGGATATATATTGGACTAAACCTACCGTGTAATTGATTTGATCTCAATCCTGAAATAAATACATGGTTTCATATTTATAACTTGTTCTTTTGATAAACTAGTTGAAACTTCAATGGCTGAATGTTACCTCACTTGGAATCATGACTTATAAATGATGGGAGCATTATACATACATATGGAATTCATAGTTCTGCTAAGAATAATTAATGTTATGCTCTTTAAAGTAATGCTCAAGATTTAGAAAAACATAAGAGATCTCGGTCATTTCGTTATTTGATTGACCAAATGATATTCTATCTATATAGATTTATAAATAGGGTTTTTTCAAAAGTTAAATTTTTTGCACAAATAAGTTAATTTGTAGAGTTGGGATGTGCCTTAGATTAATCTAGTAGCCTACTAATTATCCTAAGAGAGTTAGTATGCTATAGTAGGTTTTATCATTATAAAAGCATACATTGATTTAAACTGGATACTTTTCTTGGATGCAGCGCTGCAAAGCTGTTCCCGAACCACCATTAGAGCTGCAATAGTTGGAAGTCAAATGGACTTAGAATGAGAACAAAATAAAATAAGGGTGATTTTGAGAGTTGCCCTAAAAAGAGCATATTTTTAAAATATTACCTTATTTATAAAATTATAATCACTTCAGATTTTTGATCTTTTATAAGAAAGTCAAAATTGAACATAAATAATATTTATTTTTGAAATTATCCCCAACTAACAAAAAAGATATTCCAGTAGAACACCGCAGAATACTAGAATGCTTTTGGTAATCTATCATAATACTTTTTGTATTCTTCCGAAATATTTTTTATTGGAAAAATTACATTCCCCCCCCCCCCAAAAAAAAAACTTTAGTCATTGTTACAAAATGGCTCCTAAAGTTTAATTTGTAACAGTCTTTCTCTCTGAACTTTAGAAAGTTTACGAATTTTCCCGCTCAATTAAATTTTTGATTAAAAAAATACACGTAGCACCCGTTGTAAGTATGAGTTGGGGTATTAAATGTTAAATTATGAAGCGGCACACATTGACAACACTCGTGGTAACCGTTACCCTTATTAAATGTAAAATTATGAAGTTACCAATAAAAAAGAGATATGAGAAAAAAATGACAATCAGACCTAAATATTTACTCTAACCTAATTATAAGGGTAATTTCGCGGAGAGAGGGGAGAGAAGTAGTGGTGTGAAAGGGAGAGAGTGGCAGAGGACGGAGGCAGAGGAGAGAGGAGAAAGAGTGGGAAAGGACAGGAGAGAAAGAACGGAGAGAAGCGAAAGAGGAGAGAGAAAATAGATATGAATAAGATCTATAGGGATAGTTTAGTCATTTTGTTATAAAGGAAAAAAAGAAAGTCAAACGAAAAAATAATAAAAGGAAAAAATTCCAACTAAACATTAAGTGATTGAGGGCTATTCGGACAATTTCCTCAAGCTTCTTTTTTGGTTAATAATACACACCTTACCAGCTTTCACCATGGACAAAAAGTAATTTGCCAACCACGAGAGGATGCAAACATGTTTAAATTACATGTATTGTAACTCAAGGAAGAGCCACAATAATTGCTTTTAACAAATTTATGGTTGACCAGAATTTGTGGTTGTATAACCAGAAACTTCATAGGTAGTATCAACATCTACTCCAACAGGGAGAGCATAAGAAGGCCCTTGTAATCCTAGTGCTGATTCCAGAAAAGCATTAGTAGTAGTGGTGTCCTCAGAAGGCCCTTTTGTTGTTTCTTTCCTTTGAAGCTCCAATGCATAGGTCAAGTAAAATTTCACATCATCCATTGTAGGCCTCTCAGAGCCATTGTCCCTCAAGCACTTCTCAGCTACATCACCCACTACTCTCAACGATTCTGGGTCGATTTCGCCCACCAGCAAAGGATCTATGATCTTCTCAAACTGCCCTTTTCTTTTCCAACCCATCCCCCATTTAGCCAAGCTCACACTGTCCTGCCCCTCTGAGAGAGTGAAAATGGCTGGTCGAGCACAAACCACCTCAAGCAGTACTACCCCAAAAGAGTAAACATCGGATTTGACCGTGTATTGGGATGAACTGATATACTCTGGATCAAAATAACCAAAGCTGCCTTTGAGATCAACACTCTCCTTGTTGGGATCAGGAGGACCTGCCTTGGAAAGGCCGAAGTCAGCTACTTTAGCGACATAGTTCTCATCAAGCAAGATGTTCGTTGACTTGACATCACGATGAATTATCACCTTGGATGAACCGGTGTGCAAGTAGTTGAGTCCCTTTGCCGCATCGATGCAAATCTCGAGCCTTTTCTCCCATGACAATTTGGGTTTCTTTGATGGTTTTTGAGTCTTGCTCTCTGTGTCGTAGAGATGTTCTCTCAAAGTCCCCTTTTCCATGAACTCATAAACTAGTATCATCTCAAACCTATCATCACAATACCCAATCAAGGAAACAAGAT
The DNA here is from genome assembly GCA_025413485.1 of Ficus microcarpa. Lineage (NCBI taxonomy): Eukaryota > Viridiplantae > Streptophyta > Magnoliopsida > Rosales > Moraceae > Ficus > Ficus microcarpa. The sequence continues at coordinate 10,116 of JAINRI010000698.1, forward strand.
GCTTGTGATGGATTTCAGACAAAACTCTGATCTCTGATTCGAACTCATGGAGACCTTGTCCGTGTTCTGATTCACCTTGTTTCAGCACCCCCTGTCCCCGTTCACCTCTTTTCACAGCGAGGCTCCTGCCTTCAAGTTTTCCCAAGTATACTTTTCCGAAACCACCTTCTCCAATCACCAACTTGTCATCAAAGTTATTAGTTGCTCGCCGAATTTTGGCATGGGATATCTTTAGGTTGAGTTTTAACTTCATATTTCGATCAGGCTTCGTTTTCCTGGCCCTGAAAACCAGAAAAGCTGATATTGATATGCCAGTAAGAAGAACCAAACTAGCAACACCTGAACCTACTAGCACATTTTTCTTCGTCTTCTTCCGCGGATTTCGGGGAAGAACTGTTCCCGATTTGTTCTGGAGTTCAAAAATTTCTAATCCGTTCAAGAAAGGAGCGGAATCAGTACTTGACGAAAAATCCTCACCCTCCAAACGTACGGTTACATTGATGAATCGAGAGCCATTCGAATCAACAACGAAATCAAAGTAAAACGGAGCTTGCAATTTTTTTGTTTCATTATACGGATTGACCTTCTTCTCAAATGTTCCGAAAATTAAGAGACTGAAATTCAAAAAGTTAGGGCCTGCGCTAATAAAATCGCAAAAGTGGACGCGAACTAGGTGACGCGCTACGCTCTGGCTGACAGGGATACCCCAACTCATGTTGGAGAAATTCAGATTCACGTTCAGCTTTCTCGCGGTCTTGTAAACTTTATCCGGGGCAGTGTATTTTGTAACCCCATCAGACCAGGCAGGGTTGAAACTCTTGTTTTGACTCACAGCTGCTGCTTTATCGAATAGAAAATTATCATCCGGTTTCCAAGTCCTCCATAGAGTATCATTCTCGGGCGTAATAGTGAGACCCCCGACATTGATCCTGTGCAGCCGATGTAAAACTAAAGAAAGCAATCCAGTGTAATTCTTGTTACTACTATTACTTGCAACAGAAGGAACCAAAGAAGTGGAATTCAAGATGAAGTCATCAGGGACAGGAAACACTTCTATAGCATTAACAAAAGCAAAAGATGATTTTTCAGATGGAACAAAGCACAAACTGAAGAGCCCTTCTCTGATTGTGACTAGAAACTCCTCAATAACTACTTCATTAGTCCTGTTTCGGACACTGAAGTTGGACAACAGCGAAAACCCTGAAACCGAAACATCAAAAACCGCATCGGAGAGGTTGGTCCCCCGAGACGAGAAAGTGAAGAAATGAAGGCGTACCACGTGTGTCCCGTTGTGACCGGAGAGTTGGAGCTCGAATGACGATGATTGGTGGTAGATTCTCGCCGTGTGGTAGAGATCCGTCGTGTCGCTCGAAGAGTTGGTGTCCTCCACCACACTCGTGCTTCCACCGAATGATAGAAAGAATGGAGGGTTGAAGTCTCCGACAAAGGTTCTGCCATCAGAAAGAGTAGTGTTGGATTTTGATCCACAGTTGATGAAGAACTTGTCGGGTTTAGTGTAATCCGATGAGAAGATTAGTTGGAGTGAAGAGAGATTGAGAAGAAGAAGGAAAAGAAATAGTAAGAAGTGATCAAGCATTTTTCTCAGGGGTCTGAACTGGTGATGGTTTTTTTTGTGAGATTTTTGGAAGGTTGCAAGCTTTTCTTTTCTTCTCGTTTCTTTTTCTTTTCTCTATTCTCTTTTCCGGGAATCTGAGTGGTAGGGAAAAAGGAAAGTTCATTGTAGAATTACTATTTGAAAAGATGAGGGGAGGCAAAAAAGTGGCTGAAATTTGCAACCAATAAATAATGTACACACAAGAAAAGAAGATTAAAAAGAGGGTTGTTGGGGGAAGACCAAGACTTTGAGGATAGTCTTTTTTTAATAAATTTTAGGTGAAACTTTAAAAGAACATTAAAAAATTATAAATTGTTCATGCAGTCCCCAATTTTTTTCCAAAATTGTGATTTAGTTCTTAATTTTTTTTTTTATGATTAAAAGATCTCTAAACATTTTAAAAGGATGCAAAATAGTCCTTTAAAAAAAAAATAAAGTTAAGAATTTTAACATAAAATATCACTTTAATCTACTAGATTTATTATTTAAGTGTGATTAAGAAAAAAGAATTTACCTGATTCAATTTACATATGTTATATGTGTAACGACCCGCCTAGTACAGGCCGTTACCTTAATATACATACTTACTTATATACTTATCATCCTTATTTATTTTGACGAAATGCAGCGGAAATTTTTTTTTTATTTACTATATTAGCTTATATACGTCTACATGTAATAAGCTTATCTTGAATAAAGTCTTTAACATACAAAAATGCGTATTGAACGAAACGCGTAGCGGCATCGTATTCCCACAATTTCACAGTTTGTCCCGCCTCGCACTTCCATCT
>JAINRI010000699.1:0-16455 GCA_025413485.1 Ficus microcarpa
TTAATTGATTATAACGATTTTGAAACCGTTACCTTTTTGTCAAGATATTGGTTTGCTTTTAAACCGCCCTCTTTTAGCACTTGGAAGGCATGCATTGCCTTGTGTCAGAGTAGTAGTTCAATACTCTCCCATTGAAACATCCGTCCATATCAATAACCGACTCTTTTGTAAGGACATTGGTTTGCTTTTAAACCACTTTCTTTTAGCACCTGGAAGGCATGCATTGCCTTGTGTCCGAGTAGTAGTTAAATACTCTCCCTTGGAACCTCTGTCTATATCATTAATCGATTATGAAAATTTTGAAACTGTTACCTTTGTAAAGATATTGGTCTACTTTTAAACCGCTCTTTTTTAGCACTTGGAAGGCTTGCATTGCCTTGTGTTAGAATAGTAGTTCAATATTCTCCCTTTCGGACCTCAGTGACTCCGTCTATATCAGTAACCAATTATAATGATTTTGAAACTGTCACCTTTGTCAAGATGTTGGTCTACTTTTAAACCGCTCTCTTTTAGCATTTGGAAGGCATGCATTGCCTTATGTCAGAGTAGTAGTTCAATACTTTTCCTTTGGAACCTCCGTCTATATCAGTAATTGACATCTTTGTCAGGATATTGGTTTGCTTTTAAACCGCTCCCTTTTAGCACCAGAAAGGCATGCATTGTCATGTGTTAGAGTAGTAGTTCAATACTCTCCCTTTGGGACCTCTGTCTATATCAGTAAGCAATTATGATAATTACTACTACAAAAGGTGGATTATACGACAGAGATTACATGACAATTTCAAAACACTGTCGTGATACGACGGTTCACAGAAAACCATCGTGTCATATTCGGTTTAGACGATGATTACACAACGGTTTAGTAACTGTCGTGCAATAATAGAATTACACGACGGTTCACGTCGTGTTCAACGAGAACCGTCGTGTAAATTCAGGGATTACACGACGGTTCTACGGAACCGTCGTGTAATATGAAAGGATTACACGACGGTCCCCTGAGGATTACACGACGGTCCCCAAGAGACCTGGGAACCGTCGTGTAATCCACTGGGGATTGCACGACGGTCCCCTGGGACGTCGTGTAACCCTAGCGAACCTGGGATTACACGTCGTTTAAGCAATTACACGACGGTCCGTGGACCGTCATGTAAGCTAGGGGTTACACGACGGTGCAAGGACCATCGTGTAGTCCAAGCTTACACGACGGTCCAGGGACCGTCGTGTAAGCCATGTCTTCCACGACAGTCCCTTGACCGTCGTGTAAGGCTATATTACATGACGGTTTTAAAAAATTGTCATGTAATAGCTTGAAATTTTTAAATTTTTGCCATATTTCGTTTAAAATTTTAAATTTTATGCTTCGAAATCCGCACGAAAACCCATTATTTAAACACAACCTCCTCATAACCCCACCTAGCCGCCCACCCTCTATAGAAATTTCTCCAAATTTCTCCAAACTTCTCCAAATTTCTCCAAACTTTGCCCACCCTATGCCAAGTCCGGTCAAGCGCCGCCGCCATTTCTCTCCAAAATTCGGTTGAAGCCCCGCCGTCGCTGCCGCCAGTCACTTTCTCCGTGGGATTTCTCTTCTTCAAAGGAAATCAAGGTGCCATTTCTCCAAGTTCAATTCCTTGTTTTGTAATAAAACAACTAACACACAATGTTTACATTTGTATTCTTCTTTACCTCTTAACACATATTTGTCACACATTTATGTTTTGTAAATGGTTTTGTGAATGTCTTTGAAACTTTACCCACATTTATGAACCCGGATTTTGTCCGCCCATAACATGCTCGACGAAATGCCGAAATGAGTTTTTTTTTTTTTTTTGGAAAATCATATAGAAGTTGCTAAATATAAAAAGAATAACTATAACAATATTGTCTCAAGTCACCTATCATGAAAAATCTTTAATACACACGCGAGAGACGCGTGGGGGCGCGAGAGAGGCGTGGGTGGGTGCTTGGCGCCCTGGGGGGGGGGGCCAGACGCCCGTGGGTTATTGAAAAATTATTTTTTTTTTTACAAATATTACAAAAAAAAATTTTACAATTTTTTCGATAAGTTTGTGTACATGTTTCGTTATTCTATAAAATTCATGTAATATGTTTTCATGAAAAAAAAAAAAAATTTGTTTTCATTATATTAGTCCGACATGTTCAAAATTTTTTTTTTCGTGTTGCAATAAATATAGGTGATTTTTGGAATAAAATACAATGAACAATCCAAAAAGGGACGAGCACGAAGAAAAAACCTGTTTGATCCAACTGGCGATGGAAAGCGAAGGGCAACTTTAATGAAACGTGTCCATATAGGAAAGAAAAAAGGTGAACGAATTGCAGTGTCATTTGACGAGAAAGGACAACCGGAAGGGAAGCACGGGGATGAATTAATGAGCTGGATTGGTGTGCTCGCTCGAGAACACGTTCCAATATGGATACAAGATTGGAGATCCCGTGATTTAGACAGATTGAAAGAAATAATTTGGAAAGAAACTGTTACTTCTTTCATCGTGGATGAAAGCTTTCGGACTGCTTGTTTAAAATCATGTGGTGAAACTGCAAGGAATTTTTGATATGATCTTTACAAGACGTTCGTCGAGGATTATGTATCCGAAGAAAGTGTGTGGACACGGCCTCAAAAGGTTATTGACAACTACCCGAATATAGAAGAAGAGGATTGGGCGAAATTCGTTCAGTATAGAACATCCGCACAATTCCAACAACTTTCGGATCGTGGCAACGAAATAAGGACGCACAACGAATACTCATCGAGAGAAGGCCGAGACGCATATAGAAAGCTCGACCAGGAAAAGGTATGTCAATAAATTTTGTTTGTTTTAAATTGTATGCCGATTCTAGAACATTATATTCTCATGTATACTGACGATGTTATATTACAGTTTAAGAAGACTGGGCAATGGGAGAAAAGAGATGCTCTGTGGTTGGATCAACAGACAGGCGTAAATGGAGAGTTGAAAGATCCAGCATGTAAAAATATAAGCGAGTTGATAGTAAGTTTACTAACTAACAATGAATTATTTATCACTACTATACTTACAACCCTTCAGCGAAATAAATGAGTTATGTTAATTATCTTGTAGATGGAGTACAACACACAGGAGAGCCAAGGCACTTTCGAATCAGTTGGCACTAATGATATATTGTCACACGCATTATCTAGACCCGAACACAAAGGACGTATCCGTGGCCAATCAAAGTTCGTAAAGCCGTCTCAGTGCTTTAACATGGGTCGAAGTTCGAGCAAAGATAATGAAGTACTATCAATGAGACGTGAAATAGAAGAATTAAAGGCGTTGGTTCGTGGTCTATGTGCGAACAAAAATGTGGAGCCATCATTTGATCCCAACAATGTGCCAACCGTGGACCAACATAACAGCGTTAAGGCTAGTTGTTCTGTCCAAGAAAAACAACATGGAGTGTCTGATCCGACAACCGTGCCGGTCGATAGTCAAGAGTGTAAGCTATATATCTTCGATGAAGTTCAGGGTGGACAGTTGCTTGTTGCGTTTGGAAGAGCATGGCTGGGGAGCCTTCCCACCGATACAATGCATGGGAATCCATTGGGGGAAGGGAACGTACGAGTGTCAATCGTCGTGCCAAAATTAAAAAAAGCAGCATTACCTATACTGACGGACGAGGCAACCACTGTGGAGGATGCTGTTAATGGTTTGTTGCTTGGCCTAAAACATTAGTCGAGCTCGACACGAGTATGAACAAGGCAAGTCGAGGGCCTAGTCACGTTTAGGCCTGGCAATTCGTGTTCGCGGGCCGTGTTCGTGCCGGCTCGATTACGGCACGACACGATTAGCATAAACACGAACACGACACGATTAATAAACGGGCCAGGAACCCAGACACAAACACGAACCGTTTAATAAACGGGCAGCACGACACGACACGCAAACACGATTATTAAACGGGCCAAAACGGGTTGATACGAAAACGAACACGTTTATAACCCATTTAACACGATAAACCCCGTTTACAACACGAACACGAATACGAACACGAAACACGAACACGTTTATGACCCTTTTAACATGAATGTCATAATGTTCAAGCCTTCAAGGTGCAGCGTGTTGTCTAACGTATTGCACATATTGGGTCTAACTATTCCAAAAAAAAAAAAAAACCCAATTCATCAGACTCTCTGTATAGCCACCAAAGCCTTACTCTCGTTTAATGTAAATGTCAACAGAGATTAAATGACCAACTATAAGATTTAAATAGTTCCCTTACAACTGTGCAGACAAATAATTTTTGAAAGATTGACATCAAAAGATCACTAGGATTAAAAAAGACTACTAGTATGAAATCTTCATGTTCATGATAAAAAAAAAATCCTTCCTTTTACCCAAAAAGAAATAATGTTGCCATAATCAGCATCTCCAACTCCAAGCTAATCAGCAAAAAAAAAAAAAAAAAAAAAAAGCAGTCCCGAGCATAAATCATTTTCTTATCAACCACAGAAAACCGGAAAAGGGGGAAAAAAAATTAGGGCTGCCATGGTATATGTGAACGATTACGCACCTCAAATTGAAAAACCCAAGCGTTGCCGAGTGCGATCGAGAGGCTGAGATCGTGAGATTGCAATCACGAGGCTTGCATCAACCAAATGCCGACAAGCACTTCAGAAAGAGAGAGACAATCAGATGGCGGAGGGAGGAGAGAAAGCGGGGCGGTGGAAAAGAGAAGGGCGAAAGAAAAAAGAGGGTAGAGAGTCGAGAGAGATCAGATTAAGAGGGAGAGATAGAGGTAGGGCTGGTCGGCTGGAAACTGGAAAGGTGAGGGAGGACCGGAGGAGAGACAAACAGTGGGGTTGTGGGGCAGACTAGGGCCGGCTAGTCGGCTGAAGAAGATAAAATGAGAGTCAAAGTAAGAGAGATAAATCAAAAGCAATGCAACTTTTATGACTTTTCTCTTTTCATAAAGCTAAAGGGTTAGCTACTTAGCTTAGCTGGATGAGTACGGAGTGGGAAAAAAAATGGAAAAAAAAGAAACAATAAGAATTTGGATTGAAAGGGTACTAAATACTAATATATATATATATATTAGGAGGAGGAGGATTTAACTATAATTTCTGATTTTTTTTTTCATAGTGAATAACAATTTGGAAAGTTAAGGTTCAAATTTGAAAAATATAATTTTAAAATGATAAGTAAATTTTACTGTTTTACATCTTAATAAATTTATGTATTTATTAACTATAAGATTACCCTAATATCTTAATCCAAATATATATATATAATTCGGTTTACTATTTTATAATATTATCAAATATATATACATAAAAAATTACTTAAAATTATAAATTCACCAATACAAGAAACTCATCATATTTATATAAAATATAAAATTAATAACTAGAATTATCAAATATGCATAATGATTAAAACAAACATTTCTTAGAATAAAACATAAGTCTAAGTTGTAATTAGTGTCTATATACAAATCACCACTCAAACAAGTCTTAAATTGTCACATAATCAAGATCCAAAATATTAAGAGAAACATCAAAAGACAACAAAATATTAAAGCAAAAGGAAATGCTTTCTTACTTGAGAATGATAGCATCATAGGTTCCAACTCCACAATTTGGAAAGTTGAAGTTTAAATTTGAAAAATGTAGTTTTAAAATGATGAGTAAGTTTTACTGTTTTACATTCTAATAAATTTATGTATTTGTTACTTATAAGATTATCCTAATACTCTAATCCAAATATATATACATAATTAGGTTTACTATTTTATATTATTAACTAGTTAACTATAACTATAATTCGTTTACTATTCTATATTATTATAACTTTTGATTTATGTTGTCTTAATAGTGAAAATTCTTCAATAATTGTTTTCTGGTCTTGTATCAAACACACAAATGGGCCTATACTTGTTATAAAAGAGTTTTAGATTAGTTTAAAAATTCTAACATAAACGTGTTAAACGTGTTAACCGTGTTAGCCCGTTTCCAGCCCGTTTATTTTCGTGTTAAACGTGTCGACCCAATTTCAACCCAATTATTAAACGTGCGGTCCAAACCCATTTATTACGTGTCGTTCTCGTGTCGTGTCACCGTGTCGTGTCCGAAATTGACGGCCCTAGTCACGTTCCTAACCCAGCAACTGCGAGAAAAAAATGCCAAAAACAAGTTGGAAAGAAAACGATCGACTCTCGAACTGAGGTACAACAGAATGTGCAACAACAACAACCTTTGTTCGAATTTAATAAAATGAACAGGGCGATGAAGCCTTTGGCTTATTATGCATATAATTCCATGCGTCAAGGTAATCAGATAGAGGTCCCAATACCGTATACGATCATGGGTTTTCAGATGCCTGTCTTTCTGAGCTTCGACAATATTTATGAGTTCATTAATTTACAAGAAATCAGTGCGAATTGTATATTAGTTTACATGAGGTACGACATTCTATCTCTGAAATTATTATTTCTGGATATTCTTCCATATTGTCAGGTATAATAACAATTTTGTTACACTTATGTAGTTATTTGGAGGAACTATGTAGGATTAACGGGCAAGCTGAGAAGTTTGTTTTTGTGTCTCCAACCTTGATCTCACCAGTGCGAGTTGATACTGAAGATGCTGGCATGAGAGAGCGAGCTAACAATCTTTTAAACTTTTTGCAGGACGCATCAAAAGGACGGCTTTATCTTGTGCCACATAACAGAGGCAAACAATGGGTTTTGGGAGTCATTGACCCATGGGAGGACCTCGTCCTTTATTTTGATCCTCTTCAAGAGAAGAAACGAGACGATTTTACTGAACTCATAAACATGCAAGGCAATTTTAGTATGTTAATTTTTTTTGTTAATCTTAATTATTGCATCTTAATTAGTTTGAACTTTACCAATTTGCTAGGGCCCTAACGGATTGGAAGATTATGGTCGGCAAAGGAATTAGAAGGAGACGAGATTGTAAAATAAAAATCTCGAACCGGCCTTGTCCTCTCTAAGAGGGAAGTGTTGAATGTAGTTATTTCATTTTAGGTTTTATGAGGGAAATAGTGTTGAATAGAATTGACGTACTTGAAAGTAGAGAACTTTTTACTTCTGAGGATTTGGATTTGATTAGGGGTGAATGGTGCGGTCATGTAATGCAATTCGTTAATTATGACATGTAATCTTGTAATATATAATAATTAGTATGTATTTTTACTTTGATCAATATTGTTAATATCTTGGATCGTCTCTTGAATATGTACGGCCACTCATTGAAAATAAGGGAAAAAAAATTTTTTTAACAAAAAAATACACGACGGTTCTTCGAAGAACCGTCGTGTAAAGTCCACTTTACACTACGGTTCTCGGTAGAACCGTCGTGTAAAGTCTGCTTTACACCACGGTTCTCGGTAAAACCGTTGTGTAAAGTCCGCTTTACACCACGGTTCTCGTAGAACCGTCGTGTAAAATCCGCTTTACACCACGGTTCTCGTATTTTATAAACATTACACGACGGTTGTTAACCGTCGTGTAATATTGAGATAGCACGATGGTTCTTAAAATCGTCGTGGAATCTTCCACGACGGTTATAGAACCGTCGTGTAAAGTTTACACGACGGTAAAAAACCGTCGTGTAAATCGGGATTTTTACTAGTGAATTTTGAATTCATCACCTTTGTCAGGATTTGGTATGCTTTTAAACCGCTCTCTTTTGCACTTGGAAGGCATGCATTGCCTTGTGTCAGAGTAGCAGTTCAATACTCTCCCTTTGGGACCTTTGTTACTCAGTCTATATCAGTAACTGATTATGATAATTTTGAAATTGTCACCTTTATCAAGATATTGCTCTGCTTTCAAATCGCTCTCTTTTAGCACTTGGAAGGCATGCTTTATCTTGTGTCAAACTGGTAGCTCCAAATCTCTACTCCAATTGCCTAATAGTCTTAAAAATTAAAATTTGCATTTGAGGTCCCAGTGTCTAAATTATATTTTCATGCCTTTCTTCTTAGTTTCTATTAAAACCTTTCTTTGTTTTTTTTTTTTTTAATCGTCTGATAAGTAAAAAGAGGCATCGAGAATAGGCGATCAAGATTCATTCTTGTTGCTAACCAGCAAAAGTGCGTGAAATATTTGGTCCTTTTCCCCATTAACAGACAAATTTTCTAAATTACAGTAATGGTCTTCCAAATTAAAAAATCTTTGCATTTTATTTCCCATCCTTTAAATTATATTTTCCCTGCCTTTCTTTTCAATTTTATTTGACCTCTCCATTTTCCTTTATCATCTTGATGCGTTCAAAGAGGCATCGACAGTAGAAAATTTACAAAATCGTTTATATCATTAGCTAAAGAACATTCTTTCTGATGTTCATAATTTTTCAAGATTTTCTTTTTCTATTTTCTTGAGACTTACCTTTTTTTTTTTTTTTTGTGTGGAAAAGAATGATATTCAGGATTCATTAACCTTTAGAACATCTGTCTATCTTTGTAACTGATTATGAAAACTTTTAAATCAACTCCTGGTAGGATTAGTCTATATTTGAACCTCTCTCTTTTAGCACTTGGAAGGCATGCAACGCCTTGTGTCAAAGAGTACTAGTTCAAAATCTCTATCTGAATTTCCTAAATTGCAATAATAGTCTTCAGAAGTCAAATCTTTGCTTTTTTTTTTTTTTTAATTTCATTCCCCCCCCCCCCCCCAAAAAAAAGAAAAGAAAAAAAAAGCTTCGCCCTTCTTCTCATTTTCCATCCAACCTTTTCTGTTAAGAAGCATTGAAAGTAGGCATGCAATCAAGATTCAACCTTTAGTGTAGGATATATTTGGTTCTATTTTCCTTTAACAGGTAGATTTTTTTGTATTTAATATTAGTGATCACTTTAATCTTTGGAATCTCTGTTTGTCTCAATAACCGATTATGATAACTTTGAAACCATCACCTCTATCAGGATTGGTTTTCATTCAAACCACTGACTCTTTTGGCACTTCAAAGGCATGCATCGCCTTGACGATCACGAGAGTCGTTGAGGAGTTCAAGAGGTGGAAGGAGTGGAAGGAGCTGGTAAAGAAAAAAGGGTTTGAGTTGGTCATTAATTCAATCTGTTCGTCATTGTTGTCTTCTTGACATTCCAAATGTTGCCGGGAGGGTCCCCAAGACCATGAAATGCCCCGAATGCCTTCGAGACATGGAGAGTGTTGCCAAATTGATGGTCCTGCAAAAGCACATCACTGCACATAGATGTGTGGCTGATGGACTCTACTGCACGACTTTGTGGTGGAGCTGCTTAAGGATCGCAATGCCATTTCAATTATCTTTCTGTTGCATGTTTTGTTGAAACTGTGTTTGTTAGAACTTATACTTTTCCTTCAAGTGCTTGTCTATGTTTAGAACCTCGAACTGTTTGGCTGAGCTGGTTTTCAGAGTTATTTTCTCTGTAGAAATTCTGAGATCCATGCAAGAGTAATTTCCTCTATCTGTCAGAACTTGTTTCCTTTCTTGCTTCCTATTATTGCTGCGTCAACAAAAAATACGAATCTCCTTTTTTTTTTCCCTATAACTTCAGCTTTTGAAGCAAATAATGGTACAATATTGGAAAATTTTTCTTTATATCCGCCTCAATCTCACCATAAAATTTTATGCACACACATTTCAACAATTACTTAACAAAAAAATAACTTAAATTCAAATTAAAATCGTGGGCACTTTAGACAAATGCCAATGCCTTGGATTGATTTTTAGCACACAAAAGAAAACTCTTAAAAGAAATATCATTGATGACATCATGAACATTTATTCATTTAATTATTTTAAAATACTAGTTGTAATTACTAATTGATATTCTATGTAACCACCTGGGAACAAGTTGGTAACCACCTGGTTATCAGTTGGCTACCGACTGCTAGCGGGTTTCTGATTCGTAATCACCATCACGGGCAAGTAACCAGATAGTCACCAACGGTAACCGGTTGGTTACCGACCATCGGCGGGTTTCCAATTGGTAACGATACCTCTGGCGGCTATCTAGTAGGTTACCAAATAGTTACCAGTTGGTGACCAAGTGGTTACCAAATATTATCAATGTCTTCTCAAACAGGGAGGGCATAAGAAGATATTCCCAATGCAGTCTCCAGGGAAGCATCAATAGTAGCGGTGTCCTCAAAAGGCCCTTATGTTGTTTCATTTCTTTGAAGCTCCAATGCATGGTTAAGTTCCATTCCACCTCTAGCACAGTAGGCCTCTCCAAGCCATTTTCGCTCAAGCACTTCTCAAATATTTCACCCACTACTCTCAACAAATTTGGGTTGATTTTGCCCGCTAGCAAAGGATCTACGACGTTCTCTAGCTGCCCTTTTCTTTTCCAAAGCATTCCCCACTTAGCCAAGCTTTCGTTATCCTGCTCCTCAGAGAGAGTAAAAATGGCCGGTCTAGCACAAACCACCACAAGAAGTACCACACCGAAAGCATAAACATCGGATTTGACCGTGTATTGTGATGACCTAATGTACTCGGGATCGTAATAACCAAAGCTTCCTTTGAGATCAAAACTCTTATTGTTGGGATCAGGAGGACCTGCCTTGGAAAGGCTAAAGTCGGCTACTTTAGCAGTATAGTTCTCGTCAAGCAAGATGTTTGTCGACTTAACGTCACGGTGAATTATCACCTCTGATGAACCCTTGTGCAAGTAGTTTAGCCCCTTTGCCGCGTTGATGCAAATCTCGAGCCTTTTCTCCCATGACAATATTGGTTCCTTTGATGGTTTTTGGGTCTTCCTCCTTGTGTCGTAGAGATGATCTCTCAAAGTCCCCTTTTCCATGAACTCGTAAACTAGTATCATCTGATATTTTTCGTCACAATACCCAATCAAGGAAACAAGATGCTTGTGACAGATTTGAGATAACACCCTTATCTCCGATTTGAACTCAAGGAGACCCTGTCCATGTTCTGTTTCACCTTGTTTGACGGCAACGTTCACACATTTAAGTTTTCCTTTGTAAACTTTTCCAAAACCACCTTCTCCAATCACCAATTTGTCATCAAATTTTCTAGTTGCTCGCTGAATATCGGCATAAGATATCTTCAGGTTAAGGCTTAACTTCATAGTTCTATCCGGCATCATTTTCCTGCGCTTGAAAACCAGAAGAGCGAAGATAGACATGCCCATAAGAAGAACCACAAAAGCCACACCTGAACCAACCAACACATTTTTTTTCTTCTTCTCAGGCTTGTCATGGGGAGGAATTATACTGGATTTGTTCTGCATCTCGAAAATCTCCAGTCCGTTCAAGAAAGGAGATGAATTAGTATTCAACAGAAAATTTGCACTTTCCGAACCAACGGTTACATTGATGAATCCAGAATCATTTGACTCAACAAAAAAATCAAAGTAAAATGGAGCCTCCACATTTCCTGTTTGATTGTATGAACTGACCATCTTCACGAATTTTCCAAAAATTAAGAGATTGAACTCGAAAAAGGTAGTAGCACGAACTAGGTGATGTGTAACGCTCTTGCTGACCGGAAAACCCCAACTCAATTCGGAGACGCTATAATTCACTTTCAGCTTTTTTGCCGTCCTGTAAACATTTTCCGGGGCAATGTACTTTGCATCCCCGTTCGTCCCCTTAAGGGATCCGCTATGGAATGCAGTTTTCTCTGCAGCTTCTTTCGTAAATATATATTCATTGTCCGGTTTCCATGTCCTCCAAAGAGTATCATTGTTTGGGGTAATAGTGGGACCCCCAACATTGATCCTAAGGACAGGATGCAAAACTAAAGAGAGCAATCTAGTGTAACTCTTGTTACTATGATCACTTGCAACAGAAGTAACCCAAGGTGCAGAATCCGAGATGGAGTTATCAGGGACAGGAAACACCTCTATTGCGCTAACAAAAGAAAAAGATGAGTTTTGATATGGAACAAACCATAAACTGAACAACCCTTGTCTGATTGTCACCAGAAACTCCTCAATAACTACTCCATTGGTCCTGTTTCCGGCACTGAAGTTGGACAGCAGTGATCATCCCGAAACCGAAACATCAAAAACTGCGTTGGAGAAGTTGATCCTTGGAGTCGAGAAAGGGAAGAAATGAAGGCGTACCACGTGTGTCGTGTTGTGGCTGGAGAGTTGGAGCTCGAATGACCATGGTTGGTTGTAGATTCTCGCCGTGCGGTAGAGAGGCGGCGTGTTATTTGAAGGGTTGGTGTCGTTGACATCCTTGCTTCTTCCAAATGATAGAGAGAATGGAGGATCCAAGTCTCCCACAAAGGTTCTGTCATCAGAGAGAGTGGTGTTGGAATTTGATCCACAATTGATGAAGTACTTTTCGGGTTTAGTGTACTCTGATGAGAGGATCAGTTGAAGTGAAGAGAGTTCAAGAAAAAGAAGAAGAAGAAGAAATGGTGGGAAGTGAAGCGTTTTTTCAGGCGTTTGAATTGATGATGGTTTTTTGTGAAAATTTGGAAGTTTTCAGGCTTAGCTAGTTATCATTATTATTACTACTATTATTATTTTCCTTTCCGGGAATCTGAGCGGTAGAGGAAAGGGAAGTTTACTGTAAAATGTGGCTTTTTCAAAATACAAGGGGATCGGAAAAAAACAAAAGTGAACGCACAAAGATAAAAGTTGGATTGTGAAAGAAAGACCAAGACTTCAAGTATAGTTTTTTCAAGGAACACACACACACACACACACACATATATATATATATATATTATCTTATGGTGTAATTATTTTATGTTATATAATTAATAAACTTAAACTGCCTTTTTTGGTGTCCCACAAAGACGAAAACATACGTTCACACTTGTGGCTGATTACTGAGAATTCTTTGGGCATGGACCATGTGTTTCCATTACTGTATAAATACATACAATAAGTAAATGTGAAAGAAACAAGAAAATATATATATTCTTTTAGTAGAAAATATAGTATGGACCATGGTAATTTCGGTTTATATATATGAATATTTTTTTTCTTGCAAAGTATTGACTATGAATTCTCGGTTCTCTAAATTTGCACAATCGATAAGACTTGGCATGAAAGTGTATGACATCACTATTTTTTTTTTTTTTGGTATATCCTGCAATTTGAGAAATTCCTAGTCCCCAAAAAAAAAAAAAAAAAAAAAAAGAAGCCAAAAAATTCTTTGTGTTTTTAATTGAAATGCAACATGTTAGGATTAGTATCCTAAGATAAATTTATATCGGACGTGTTTATAAAATTTTAATCAATAAAGGAGTATTCATTATTTCATGTTTAAATTGTGTTATTTATTTATTTATTTTCATATGTTAATTTTACATGTAAAAAGGTATAATTGCAATTTAATAGTCTGAACTCATAGTCCACAATCGATGGAACAAAGACAATCATTTTGTTCTTAATAAGATTGTAATTGATGTATAATCTTAATTGGAGAGATGATTTATCTTGACTTCGGACGAGGTCTCCAATATAAAAACATTGATGTATGTCCTCATACTGGATATATATTGGACTAAACCTACCGTGTAATTGATTTGATCTCAATCCTGAAATAAATACATGGTTTCATATTTATAACTTGTTCTTTTGATAAACTAGTTGAAACTTCAATGGCTGAATGTTACCTCACTTGGAATCATGACTTATAAATGATGGGAGCATTATACATACATATGGAATTCATAGTTCTGCTAAGAATAATTAATGTTATGCTCTTTAAAGTAATGCTCAAGATTTAGAAAAACATAAGAGATCTCGGTCATTTCGTTATTTGATTGACCAAATGATATTCTATCTATATAGATTTATAAATAGGGTTTTTTCAAAAGTTAAATTTTTTGCACAAATAAGTTAATTTGTAGAGTTGGGATGTGCCTTAGATTAATCTAGTAGCCTACTAATTATCCTAAGAGAGTTAGTATGCTATAGTAGGTTTTATCATTATAAAAGCATACATTGATTTAAACTGGATACTTTTCTTGGATGCAGCGCTGCAAAGCTGTTCCCGAACCACCATTAGAGCTGCAATAGTTGGAAGTCAAATGGACTTAGAATGAGAACAAAATAAAATAAGGGTGATTTTGAGAGTTGCCCTAAAAAGAGCATATTTTTAAAATATTACCTTATTTATAAAATTATAATCACTTCAGATTTTTGATCTTTTATAAGAAAGTCAAAACTGAACATAAATAATATTTATTTTTGAAATTATCCCCAACTAACAAAAAAGATATTCCGGTAGAACACCGCAGAATACTAGAATGCTTTTGGTAATCTATCATAATACTTTTTGTATTCTTCCGAAATATTTTTTATTGGAAAAATTACATTCCCCCCCTCCCCAAAAAAAAACTTTAGTCATTGTTACAAAATGCCTCCTAAAGTTTAATTTGTAACAGTCTTTCTCTCTGAACTTTAGAAAAGTTTACGAATTTTCCCGCTCAATTAAATTTTTGATTAAAAAAATACACGTAGCACCCGTTGTAAGTATGAGTTGGGGTATTAAATGTTAAATTATGAAGCGGCACACATTGACAACACTCGTGGTAACCGTTACCCTTATTAAATGTAAAATTATGAAGTTACCAATAAAAAAGAGATATGAGAAAAAAATGACAATCAGACCTAAATATTTACTCTAACCTAATTATAAGGGTAATTTCGCGGAGAGAGGGAGAGAAGTAGTGGTGTGAAAGGGAGAGAGTGGCAGAGGACGGAGGCAGAGGAGAGAGGAGAAAGAGTGGGAAAGGACAGGAGAGAAAGAACGGAGAGAAGCGAAAGAGGAGAGAGAAAATAGATATGAATAAGATCTATAGGGATAGTTTAGTCATTTTGTTATAAAGGAAAAAAAGAAAGTCAAACGAAAAAATAATAAAAGGAAAAAATTCCAACTAAACATTAAGTGATTGAGGGGCTATTCGGACAATTTCCTCAAGCTTCTTTTTTGGTTAATAATACACACCTTACCAGCTTTCACCATGGACAAAAAGTAATTTGCCAACCACGAGAGGATGCAAACATGTTTAAATTACATGTATTGTAACTCAAGGAAGAGCCACAATAATTGCTTTTAACAAATTTATGGTTGACCAGAATTTGTGGTTGTATAACCAGAAACTTCATAGGTAGTATCAACATCTACTCCAACAGGGAGAGCATAAGAAGGCCCTTGTAATCCTAGTGCTGATTCCAGAAAAGCATTAGTAGTAGTGGTGTCCTCAGAAGGCCCTTTTGTTGTTTCTTTCCTTTGAAGCTCCAATGCATAGGTCAAGTAAAATTTCACATCATCCATTGTAGGCCTCTCAGAGCCATTGTCCCTCAAGCACTTCTCAGCTACATCACCCACTACTCTCAACGATTCTGGGTCGATTTCGCCCACCAGCAAAGGATCTATGATCTTCTCAAACTGCCCTTTTCTTTTCCAACCCATCCCCCATTTAGCCAAGCTCACACTGTCCTGCCCCTCTGAGAGAGTGAAAATGGCTGGTCGAGCACAAACCACCTCAAGCAGTACTACCCCAAAAGAGTAAACATCGGATTTGACCGTGTATTGGGATGAACTGATATACTCTGGATCAAAATAACCAAAGCTGCCTTTGAGATCAACACTCTCCTTGTTGGGATCAGGAGGACCTGCCTTGGAAAGGCCGAAGTCAGCTACTTTAGCGACATAGTTCTCATCAAGCAAGATGTTCGTTGACTTGACATCACGATGAATTATCACCTTGGATGAACCGGTGTGCAAGTAGTTGAGTCCCTTTGCCGCATCGATGCAAATCTCGAGCCTTTTCTCCCATGACAATTTGGGTTTCTTTGATGGTTTTTGAGTCTTGCTCTCTGTGTCGTAGAGATGTTCTCTCAAAGTCCCCTTTTCCATGAACTCATAAACTAGTATCATCTCAAACCTATCATCACAATACCCAATCAAGGAAACAAGATGCTTGTGATGGATTTCAGACAAAACTCTGATCTCTGATTCGAACTCATGGAGACCTTGTCCGTGTTCTGATTCACCTTGTTTCAGCACCCCCTGTCCCCGTTCACCTCTTTTCACAGCGAGGCTCCTGCCTTCAAGTTTTCCCAAGTATACTTTTCCGAAACCACCTTCTCCAATCACCAACTTGTCATCAAAGTTATTAGTTGCTCGCCGAATTTTGGCATGGGATATCTTTAGGTTGAGTTTTAACTTCATATTTCGATCAGGCTTCGTTTTCCTGGCCCTGAAAACCAGAAAAGCTGATATTGATATGCCAGTAAGAAGAACCAAACTAGCAACACCTGAACCTACTAGCACATTTTTTCTTCGTCTTCTTCCGCGGATTTCGGGGAAGAACTGTTCCCGATTTGTTCTGGAGTTCAAAAATTTCTAATCCGTTCAAGAAAGGAGCGGAATCAGTACTTGACGAAAAATCCTCACCCTCCAAACGTACGGTTACATTGATGAATCGAGAGCCATTCGAATCAACAACGAAATCAAAGTAAAACGGAGCTT
>JAINRI010000700.1:0-19094 GCA_025413485.1 Ficus microcarpa
CAAACTCCATTGATTTCGATGTGATCTTGGGGATGGATTCTTAGGCAGACACGACGCTAGGATTTGACTGCGAAGACGCCGGATAACGTTCAACCTAGGCGAGAAGGATAGTTTAACTTCCATGGGCAATCTCGGAATTCCACCACTAAGCTCGTATCAGCTGTAAGAGCCTGGAAATGTTAGCTAGTGGATGTCAAGGATATCTAGCGAACATGGTGGATAAGAAGCAAGAAAAGGAGTTGATGCCGGAAGACGTTCCCATCATCAGGAATATGTGGACGTGTTTCCAGAAGAATTACCAGGACTGCCGCCAGAACGTGAGATTTCGTTCGAAATCGAGTTACTACCAGGAGTAGCACCGGTATCGAAGGCACCGTACAGAATGGCACCTGCAGAACTCAGGGAGCTTCAAATGTAGCTACAAGAGCTTTTAGACAAAGGGTTTATCAAGCAGAGCCACTCTCCGTGGGGAGCACCTGTTTTGTTTGTAAAGAAGAAAGATGGATCGCTCCGAATGTGCATCGATTACCGTGAGTTGAACAAGATCACGATTAAGAACAAATATCCTCTCCCAAGGATAGATGATCTGTTTGACCAGCTTAGGGGAGCGATAGTGTTCTCGAAGATTGACTTGCGATCAGGCTATCATCAACTTCGGATCAAGGAGTCAGATGTGTCCAAGACAGCTTTCAGAACGCGTTATGGGCACTACGAATTCTTGGTCATGCCCTTTGGGCTAACCAATGCCCCAGCAGCCTTCATGGATTTGATGAACAGAGTGTTTAAGGAATTCCTGGACAAATTCGTGATCGTCTTCATTGATGACATTCTGATCTACTCGAGGTCCCAGGAAGAGCATGAGCAGCACTTGAGGCTGGTACTGCAAATGTTGAGACAACACCAGCTGTATGCTAAATTCACGAAATGTGAATTTTGGCTAGAAAAAGTTCACTTTTTGGGGCACGTGGTGACAAAGGAAGGAATTTCTGTAGACCCTACAAAAGTGGAAACAGTTAGCTCGTGGCCAGCACCCAGAAACGTCACAGAGATTAGAAGTTTTCTTGGGTTAGCAGGGTACTATAGAAGATTCGTCGAAGGCTTTTCGAAGATAGCATCACCTCTTACAGCTCTCACTCGAAAGGAGAAGAAGTACGAGTGGACGCAGAAATGTGAAGAAAATTTCCAGGAGCTTAAGAGGAAATTAACAAGTGCACCTGTGTTGATAATTCCTGATGTAGAAGCAGGAAATTTCGTGATTTACAGTGACGCTTCTAAAAATGGTTTAGGAGCTGTCTTAATGCAGAATGGGAAGGTAGTTGCCTACGCGTCGCGTCAATTGAAGAATCATGAAAGGAACTACCCTACTCATGATATGGAGCTAGCAGCAGTGGTATTCGCCCTCAAGATATGGAGACATTATCTGTATGGGAATAAATGCGAAATCTACACCGACCATCAGAGTCTCAAATATATTTTTACTCAGAAGGAGTTAAATATGAGGCAAAGACGATGGTTGGAACTCGTAAAGGATTATGATTGCGAAATCCTCTACCACCCTGGAAAAGCTAACAAGGTAGCAGATGCATTAAGCAGGAAGTCCGTAGCCACGCTGATGTCCATTGAAGCACTTCCTAAGCCTCTACAGAAGGAAATCGCTGATTTCAACATTGAAGTAATGACAGGAAGGTTATCTTCGCTTACCTTAAAGTCTGATCTGCTAGACGTCATTAAGGCCCATCAAGAAAATGACTTTTCGTTGCTGAAAGCTCGTTTATTTAGTGAGAAGGGCACAGAATTCAAGACTTCCGACGATGGTATACTCCACTTCAAAGGGAGGATTTGTGTTCCAAACATGAAGGGTTTGAAGGAACGCATAATGACAGAGGCACACCAAACGCCGTACTCCGTACATCCAGGAGCTACCAAGATGTACAAGGATCTCAGGGAAACCTACTGGTGGCCGAATATGAAGAACCAAGTGGCAGAATTCGTGTCAAAATGCCTAACTTGTCAGAAAGTTAAGGCTGAACACAGACATCCGGGAGGAGAATTACAGAAAATAGAACTTCCGGAGTGGAAATGGGAGCAGATTACGATGGATTTTGTAGTCGGACTGCCCAGAACTACGAGTGGAAACGACACGATTTGGGTTGTAGTGGATCGTTTGACCAAGTCAGCCCACTTCGTTGCGATTAAAGCTACCCACTCAGTGGAAAGATTGGCGCAGATTTATGTAGCTCAAATCGTCAGATTCCATGGAATTCCAAAATCAATCATTTCAGACCGCGATGGACGTTTCACGTCACGATTTTGGATGAGTGTACACGCTGCCATGGGATCAAGATTAAAGTTTAGCACAGCATTTCACCCTCAAACGGATGGTCAGTCAGAGAGAACTATCCAGACTTTGGAGGATATGTTGAGGTCGTGCGTCCTAGATTTCAAGGGAAATTGGGATGAAAAGCTACCACTGATCGAATTTTCCTACAACAACAGCTATCATGCCTCAATTGGAATGGCTCCATTTGAAGCGTTGTATGGACGAAAATGTAGATCGCCAGTTCACTGGCAAGAAGTCGGACAAAAGCAGTTGCAAACGACGGACTTCATTCAAAAGACCTCCGAAGATATTCAGAAGATTAAGCAGAGACTCGACGTAGCGTTTAGCCGACAGAAAAGCTATGCGGACAAACGTCGACGACCATTAGAATTTCAAGTTGGTGATGCTGTTTTCATCAAAATTGCTCCTATGAAGGGAGTAATGCGATTTGGCAAGAAAGGAAAGCTCAGTCCACGGTATACGGGACCGTTCGAAATCCTTAAGAGGATTGGAAAAGTCGCGTATAAGCTCGCCTTGCCGCCAGAATTAGCTTCCATGCACGATGTTTTTCACGTTTCAATGCTTAAGAAGTATGTTCCAGATCCTTCACACGTGCTTAGTCAAGAACCAGTGGAGGTTCAGACAGATTTAACCTACGAAGAGAAGCCTGTACGAATTCTCGATAGAGAAGATAAGGTCCTAAGGAATAGAATTATTCCTATGGTCAAGGTTTTATGGCGAAACCATAGTGTTGAAGAAGCAACATGGGAACTAGAGGATGCTATGAAGAAGAACTACCCTGAGTTGTTCTAATTTTCGAGGACGAAAATTTTTAAGGAGGGTAGATTGTGAGATCTAGTTTTTCATGTGACTAGCTTCTGTAAAGACTTGAATGTAAATAGTACATGCAATTTCATGAAAAAGCTTGTTTCAGAGCTCTAATATGTGTTATGAGTTTTTATAGCTTAATAAAACTCAAAAATGACTGTTCGAAGAAGCAAATAGCCTTTTTGAACAATAAGAAGTGAAACAGACTCGATTCCACAAAAGTCAAAATTTTGACCGAAAAAGTCAACTGTTGACCGAAAAGTCAAAGTTGGACCAAAATGGCCGAAATTATGACGGAGGAATTTTAAGATCTGCGTTTTACGAAAAATAATGCAGGAACTAATTTTTATGACAGTTAGAAACTAAAACCACCTTAGAAAAATCAAGCACGCCACAGTAAGTCACGAGGCAGAAGGATTTGAGAAAAGATCTTCAATCCGATTTTTTTGACTGTAATTATGAAAAATCCAAACTGTAAAATAATTATTACAGTATTGGAATTTAAATTTTTACAATCAAAGTTTCAATGTTTTTATCCAAACAAGCCCTAAATTTTAAGATATCTCACAAAGAAATTATTATTTTATTCAAAGTGAGATGTGTTGGACCAATTACAAGAGGACACCTAGCCTTTGCCAACTCACCATGAGTTGTCTTGCACCTCCCCTAGGATCCGGACACCTTGCATGCTAGAAAGCCAAAATTTGCAAAATTTTGGGGTCAAATTTCTATTTCTAAAAGCTCTCCAAGTTGTCTATAAAAAGGGGGTGAGTTGCTCTATTCATTTTAAACAAAAAATGCAGCCAAACTCTTGAGGTTTTTCAGCTCAAAAATCCGAGAGAGAAAGGGTGAGTGATCAGAAAATTTTTCCAAGTTCAAGCAATCTTTCTTGCTTCGGGTAGCTAGGAAACCGAGTGGAAGAAAAGAAAAATTTTTCTGCAGCTCCAACAGCCTTGTTGCCGTGGGTTTGGAGCAGGGGAAACACAAGGGAAAACCAAAATTTTGGGGTAGAAATTAGGGTTTAAGGTTCGGGTTTGATTGGTGAGCCAAAGGAGTGAGTTTGGTGCAAGTTTTGGAGCTTGATTTTAACTCCAAGCAGCCCTCGGGTTTGTGGGAGAAAAGAGAGGAAAAAATTTCAGATTTGGGGCTAAACTTCCTTGAGTGTCCGAGCAAGGAGAGGAGACCCTAAAGGAACCAAAAATCTGATTTTTGGTGCGTGGGAAGTGAGCAGCCGAACCCTTGAACCAAAGGGAGCAAGCAGTTTTTTTCGGGTCATCCAAACCCTAAGCCGAAAGTCACCTCTTGGAAGGTAAAATTTTTAAAAGCTTTTCACAAGTTTAAATGAGTTTTTAAGCATGTGATTTACGTGTATTTCATGCAAAAATTGTGTAAGAGCATAAGCTCCTATATGTGTTTTGATGGCTGCCTTAGATGTGCTTGTGTGCTTAGTGTTTGGTTAGGTTGATTCTAGGTGTGGTTTGGTTTATGTTTATGCTCATAAATTATGCTATATGCTTGATTTGCTAGATTGGCATGATAGGGTTTGAGTTAGGTAATATGTCCCCAAATTAGGTTAAGTAGATTTGTGCATGTATGTTATGTTTTTTATGAGCTAAATGTATGAGAATGGTGTGATGTATGCTAAGTTAGTGGATATGCAACCCTAGGATTAGTGTTCGGATTTTTGGGTTGCAAAGATCACATGGGCTGTATGATAGGGTTAAGGGACGTTAGAATGCGCTGCATGTTTGTTGATTATCTCCCGATGTGGGCGGTCGAGTTAGAACCCGCGATGTAGGACGTAACAAGAAATGTAAGAACCAAAACATGCTCTCGGGTTCCAGGGAGCTGTTTCGGTAAAACACGGATTACAGGCCTTTAGAGGCCGAATGGGCAAAAAGTTAAAACACGAAAGTTGTAGACTAGGTTGTTTCCTAGCGGCCAGCGCGGCCAGTTTTCCAAAATAAGGCTCCAACAGCCTTCTTTTTCAAGGAAACCCGATAGAGGTCTGTAAGACTCGGTTTTCAAAGTTAATCTCGTTTTCAATTAAAAACTGGTACCAATCGGTACAGAATCAGAAATTTCTCAAAACATGAAAGTTTTAGAACTCTTTGAGGGCTAGAACTTTCGTGAAGAAAACATTTTCAAATTCGAAAGCGATTTTTAACTATAAAATGAAATGCCAAAACTGCGCAGGAATTCAAGAGTTTCTGTGCAAGATTTTATAGAACCCTTTAGGAAAAACGTTTTTCGAGCTAAACACGTTGTTTCAAGTATGGAAACTGTCCCAAAAGCAGTTTCCGACCCCCAAATGATTTATGAAATTATAAGGCAAGATTTACGAATTTTTACGAAAAAGTTGATAAGATTAAGATTTTAATGCTAAGTGTTTTTATGAAGAAGAAGTTGTAAGTTAAGGTTTTTAAAAGAAAATGGTTTCTAAGTTAAGGTTTTCAAAGCAAATGGATTTCAAGCTAAGTGTTCAAGGAAATGTTAAGACGCATGATAACCGGGAATCTATACCCGAGTTATCGGGACTTAGGTCCCACAATCCTCAAGTAAGCCGAATAGGGAATTCACATTAAGGATCACAAGGGTTAACCTTGGTTGACCCATAAATTGTTGATCAAAGCCCAAGGGTTGATGTTAATCTAACCCGACATGTTTATGAATGGGCTAAGTGTATGAAAAGGATATCCAACGTATCTTTTTAGGTCATGATGTATGATCTATAAGACTACTAAGGTAGTCACCCTTATGTATGCATGGTTTATGTTAGGGGGGACATATCACCGAAAAACCCACATGATATAGATTAGAAATCTCATGTACGTCCTTCGATCGAGCAGGAGGGATTCTGCAATTAAAGCTCGAAGAGGAGTAAGACAAGCAGCACACGGATAGACGGTAAGTACAACACCGTCTACAGCATAAGCTACTAGTATATATTACTAGATGTCTATGATGTGTTATGTGCTATGTGTTAGTTAACATGTATGCAATATAAATTATGTTATGAATCTGATTATTATGCTAGGGCATAAATAATAGAATCAAAAAGGTGACAACAGAATGTATGTTCACTTATAGTAAGAATAAGTAAGTTAATAAGCGATGTGTCGTACCACCCACGCCAGGTTGGGTTGGACTGTGGATTGAGTTGGATAAGGTTTGGCCGCCCCAACCAATTCATAGTCGCGCGCCGGTTACGTACACACGAGGTAAGGGCCCATAATGAGTAGAGATAAGAAAGCATAACATGGTCAATACTTGCTATGTGTATTTCCTGTTTATGCTATATTTTCTTTACGGCTTAAGAGTTGTACTTACTGAGCTCTAGCTCACAGTTTGAGTTTATGCTGTAGGTAAGGAACCAGCTATATGAAAAAGATGCAAGATGGAGTAGCGAGCCAAGGGACTGTGAATGAGTGGATTATGGGTATCGCTACGTGTTTTGTGGTTTTTATGTAAATTATGAAATATTTTATATTAACGGTAATTAATATACTAGTATGCAATTTAAACAGTATGACTTTATGTTTATAGTGTTTTGTCAATGCTATAAAAAAAAAAAAAAAGTCGAAAAATACCTTCCGCTGGTGTTTTTCAATCAATGGTTTAAGTTTATTTACGAATGTATGTTAAGTAAGCAAGGTAACGGCCTCTCTCGCAACTAGGAAAATTTTTGGGGCTGTCTCAACAATTTCTACAACTTTGGACCATTAAAAGATGCTTTCAACATAATTCTAACGATCCATTTTGTGTCGAAAAACTCCTTCCGGATCACGATTGGACGTATTCTCTATATCTACTCCATTTTCTAAAGCCTATAGCCTTCTCTAGTGAGAGAAAATTGGTCGGGCTCAATATTTCTAGAAATTTAAATCATTAAATCTTGCTCTAAATAGTATTTCAATGGTCCCCTTTAAGTCGAAAAATACCTTCCGGATGGTGATTTATGGTACTCAAAATATTTGATGGCTATAGCCTACTCCGTCGAGCAAAAATGTGTATGTATCAAAATTCCAAAGCCTATAGCCTTCTCTCGCAACTGAAAATTTTTCTGTCTCAAAATTTCTACAACTTTGGATCATTAAAAGATACTTTCAACATAATTCTAACGATCCATTTTGTGTCGAAAAACTCCTTCCGGATCACGATTGGACGTATTCTCTATATCTACTCCATTTTCTAAAGCCTATAGCCTTCTCTAGTGAGAGAAAATTGGTCGGGCTCAATATTTCTAGAAATTTAAATCATTAAATCTTGCTCTAAATAGTATTTCAATGGTCCCCTTTAAGTCGAAAAATACCTTCCGGATGGTGATTTATGGTACTCAAAATATTTGATGGCTATAGCCTACTCCGTCGAGCAAAAATGTGTATGTATCAAAATTCCAAAGCCTATAGCCTTCTCTCGCAACTGAAAATTTTTCTGTCTCAAAATTTCTACAACTTTGGATCATTAAAAGATACTTTCAACATAATTCTAACGATCCATTTTGTGTCGAAAAACTCCTTCCGGATCACGATTGGACGTATTCTCTATATCTACTCCATTTTCTAAAGCCTATAGCCTTCTCTAGTGAGAGAAAATTGGTCGGGCTCAATATTTCTAGAAATTTAAATCATTAAATCTTGCTCTAAATAGTATTTCAATGGTCCCCTTTAAGTCGAAAAATACCTTCCGGATGGTGATTTATGGTACTCAAAATATTTGATGGCTATAGCCTACTCCGTCGAGCAAAAATGGTATGTATCAAAATTCCAAAGCCTATAGCCTTCTCTCGCAACTGAAAATTTTTCTGTCTCAAAATTTCTACAACTTTGGATCATTAAAAGATACTTTCAACATAATTCTAACGATCCATTTTGTGTCGAAAAACTCCTTCCGGATCACGATTGGACGTATTCTCTATATCTACTCCATTTTCTAAAGCCTATAGCCTTCTCTAGTGAGAGAAAATTGGTCGGGCTCAATATTTCTAGAAATTTAAATCATTAAATCTTGCTCTAAATAGTATTTCAATGGTCCCTTTAAGTCGAAAAATACCTTCCGGATGGTGATTTATGGTACTCAAAATATTTGATGGCTATAGCCTACTCCGTCGAGCAAAAATGTGTATGTATCAAAATTCCAAAGCCTATAGCCTTCTCTCGCAACTGAAAATTTTTCTGTCTCAAAATTTCTACAACTTTGGATCATTAAAAGATACTTTCAACATAATTCTAACGATCCATTTTGTGTCGAAAAACTCCTTCCGGATCACGATTGGACGTATTCTCTATATCTACTCCATTTTCTAAAGCCTATAGCCTTCTCTAGTGAGAGAAAATTGGTCGGGCTCAATATTTCTAGAAATTTAAATCATTAAATCTTGCTCTAAATAGTATTTCAATGGTCCCCTTTAAGTCGAAAAATACCTTCCGGATGGTGATTTATGGTACTCAAAATATTTGATGGCTATAGCCTACTCCGTCGAGCAAAAATGGTATGTATCAAAATTCCAAAGCCTATAGCCTTCTCTCGCAACTGAAAATTTTTCTGTCTCAAAATTTCTACAACTTTGGATCATTAAAAGATACTTTCAACATAATTCTAACGATCCATTTTGTGTCGAAAAACTCCTTCCGGATCACGATTGGACGTATTCTCTATATCTACTCCATTTTCTAAAGCCTATAGCCTTCTCTAGTGAGAGAAAATTGGTCGGGCTCAATATTTCTAGAAATTTAAATCATTAAATCTTGCTCTAAATAGTATTTCAATGGTCCCCTTTAAGTCGAAAAATACCTTCCGGATGGTGATTTATGGTACTCAAAATATTTGATGGCTATAGCCTACTCCGTCGAGCAAAAATGGGTATGTATCAAAATTCCAAAGCCTATAGCCTTCTCTCGCAACTGAAAATTTTTCTGTCTCAAAATTTCTACAACTTTGGATCATTAAAAGATACTTTCAACATAATTCTAACGATCCATTTTGTGTCGAAAAACTCCTTCCGGATCACGATTGGACGTATTCTCTATATCTACTCCATTTTCTAAAGCCTATAGCCTTCTCTAGTGAGAGAAAATTGGTCGGGCTCAATATTTCTAGAAATTTAAATCATTAAATCTTGCTCTAAATAGTATTTCAATGGTCCCCTTTAAGTCGAAAAATACCTTCCGGATGGTGATTTATGGTACTCAAAATATTTGATGGCTATAGCCTACTCCGTCGAGCAAAAATGGGTATGTATCAAAATTCCAAAGCCTATAGCCTTCTCTCGCAACTGAAAATTTTTCTGTCTCAAAATTTCTACAACTTTGGATCATTAAAAGATACTTTCAACATAATTCTAACGATCCATTTTGTGTCGAAAAACTCCTTCCGGATCACGATTGGACGTATTCTCTATATCTACTCCATTTTCTAAAGCCTATAGCCTTCTCTAGTGAGAGAAAATTGGTCGGGCTCAATATTTCTAGAAATTTAAATCATTAAATCTTGCTCTAAATAGTATTTCAATGGTCCCCTTTAAGTCGAAAAATACCTTCCGGATGGTGATTTATGGTACTCAAAATATTTGATGGCTATAGCCTACTCCGTCGAGCAAAAATGGTATGTATCAAAATTCCAAAGCCTATAGCCTTCTCTCGCAACTGAAAATTTTTCTGTCTCAAAATTTCTACAACTTTGGATCATTAAAAGATACTTTCAACATAATTCTAACGATCCATTTTGTGTCGAAAAACTCCTTCCGGATCACGATTGGACGTATTCTCTATATCTACTCCATTTTCTAAAGCCTATAGCCTTCTCTAGTGAGAGAAAATTGGTCGGGCTCAATATTTCTAGAAATTTAAATCATTAAATCTTGCTCTAAATAGTATTTCAATGGTCCCCTTTAAGTCGAAAAATACCTTCCGGATGGTGATTTATGGTACTCAAAATATTTGATGGCTATAGCCTACTCCGTCGAGCAAAAATGTGTATGTATCAAAATTCCAAAGCCTATAGCCTTCTCTCGCAACTGAAAATTTTTCTGTCTCAAAATTTCTACAACTTTGGATCATTAAAAGATACTTTCAACATAATTCTAACGATCCATTTTGTGTCGAAAAACTCCTTCCGGATCACGATTGGACGTATTCTCTATATCTACTCCATTTTCTAAAGCCTATAGCCTTCTCTAGTGAGAGAAAATTGGTCGGGCTCAATATTTCTAGAAATTTAAATCATTAAATCTTGCTCTAAATAGTATTTCAATGGTCCCCTTTAAGTCGAAAAATACCTTCCGGATGGTGATTTATGGTACTCAAAATATTTGATGGCTATAGCCTACTCCGTCGAGCAAAAATGGGTATGTATCAAAATTCCAAAGCCTATAGCCTTCTCTCGCAACTGAAAATTTTTCTGTCTCAAAATTTCTACAACTTTGGATCATTAAAAGATACTTTCAACATAATTCTAACGATCCATTTTGTGTCGAAAAACTCCTTCCGGATCACGATTGGACGTATTCTCTATATCTACTCCATTTTCTAAAGCCTATAGCCTTCTCTAGTGAGAGAAAATTGGTCGGGCTCAATATTTCTAGAAATTTAAATCATTAAATCTTGCTCTAAATAGTATTTCAATGGTCCCCTTTAAGTCGAAAAATACCTTCCGGATGGTGATTTATGGTACTCAAAATATTTGATGGCTATAGCCTACTCCGTCGAGCAAAAATGGTATGTATCAAAATTCCAAAGCCTATAGCCTTCTCTCGCAACTGAAAATTTTTCTGTCTCAAAATTTCTACAACTTTGGATCATTAAAAGATACTTTCAACATAATTCTAACGATCCATTTTGTGTCGAAAAACTCCTTCCGGATCACGATTGGACGTATTCTCTATATCTACTCCATTTTCTAAAGCCTATAGCCTTCTCTAGTGAGAGAAAATTGGTCGGGCTCAATATTTCTAGAAATTTAAATCATTAAATCTTGCTCTAAATAGTATTTCAATGGTCCCCTTTAAGTCGAAAAATACCTTCCGGATGGTGATTTATGGTACTCAAAATATTTGATGGCTATAGCCTACTCCGTCGAGCAAAAATGGTATGTATCAAAATTCCAAAGCCTATAGCCTTCTCTCGCAACTGAAAATTTTTCTGTCTCAAAATTTCTACAACTTTGGATCATTAAAAGATACTTTCAACATAATTCTAACGATCCATTTTGTGTCGAAAAACTCCTTCCGGATCACGATTGGACGTATTCTCTATATCTACTCCATTTTCTAAAGCCTATAGCCTTCTCTAGTGAGAGAAAATTGGTCGGGCTCAATATTTCTAGAAATTTAAATCATTAAATCTTGCTCTAAATAGTATTTCAATGGTCCCCTTTAAGTCGAAAAATACCTTCCGGATGGTGATTTATGGTACTCAAAATATTTGATGGCTATAGCCTACTCCGTCGAGCAAAAATGTGTATGTATCAAAATTCCAAAGCCTATAGCCTTCTCTCGCAACTGAAAATTTTTCTGTCTCAAAATTTCTACAACTTTGGATCATTAAAAGATACTTTCAACATAATTCTAACGATCCATTTTGTGTCGAAAAACTCCTTCCGGATCACGATTGGACGTATTCTCTATATCTACTCCATTTTCTAAAGCCTATAGCCTTCTCTAGTGAGAGAAAATTGGTCGGGCTCAATATTTCTAGAAATTTAAATCATTAAATCTTGCTCTAAATAGTATTTCAATGGTCCCCTTTAAGTCGAAAAATACCTTCCGGATGGTGATTTATGGTACTCAAAATATTTGATGGCTATAGCCTACTCCGTCGAGCAAAAATGTGTATGTATCAAAATTCCAAAGCCTATAGCCTTCTCTCGCAACTGAAAATTTTTCTGTCTCAAAATTTCTACAACTTTGGATCATTAAAAGATACTTTCAACATAATTCTAACGATCCATTTTGTGTCGAAAAACTCCTTCCGGATCACGATTGGACGTATTCTCTATATCTACTCCATTTTCGAAAGCCTATAGCCTTCTCTAGTGAGAGAAAATTGGTCGGGCTCAATATTTTTAGAAATTTAAATCATGAAATCTTGCTCTAAATAGTATTTCAATGGTCCCATTGAAGTCGAAAAATACCTTCACGATGGTGATTTACGGTATTCAAAATATTTGATGGCTATAGCCTACTCCGTCGAGCAAAAATGTGTATGTATCAAAATTCCAAAGCCTATAGCCTTCTCTCGCAACTGAAAATTTTTCTGTCTCAAAATTTCTACAACTTTGGATCATTAAAAGATACTTTCAACATAATTCTAACGATCCATTTTGTGTCGAAAAACTCCTTCAGGATCAAGATTGGACGTATTCTCTATATCTACTCCATTTTCTAAAGCCTATAGCCTTCTCTAGTGAGAGAAAATTGGTCGGGCTATTTCTAAAAATTTAAATCATTAAATCTTGCTCTAAATAGTATTTCAATGGTCCCATTTAAGAAAAATACCTTCCGCTCAAAAAATGGCTATAGCCTACTCCGTCGAGCAAAAATGGGTATGTATCAAAATTCCAGTACCAGAAAATATAGCCAGAAAGGCTATTTCAATAGCGGCATCCAAAATGCCTATACGAACTCAATTCATTATTTCTAGAACCAAAAGAAAGAGGTTTTTCGGATGAAAAAAACCAAATATTTGAATAAACAATATTTCTTTTTTTTTACTGAGCCCTTTGCTTTGCCCTTGCATTGAAAAAACAGATAAAAAACGATATGATTCAACCTCAAACCCATTTGAATGTAGCGGATAACAGCGGAGCCAGAAAATTGATGTGTATTCGAATCATAGGAGCTAGTAATCGACGATATGCTAAGATCGGTGAAATCAAGGAAGCAATACCAAATCCATAAGTGATCAGAGCCGTAATTGTACGTATAAAGAACTAAAATCCACAATGCTGCGGTTGTTATTGATCAAGAAGGAAATCCAAAAGGAACTCGAATTTTTGGCGCAATCGTCCGGGAATTAAGACAATTAAATTTCACTAAAATAGTTTCGTTAGCACCCGACCAAGCGATTGTTTGTGGTTCACGTATATGCCTTTAATATTTCATAAATATTTAATAATTCAGAAAAAAAAAAAAAGAGCATGTTGATTATATCAATTAGATCAAAATTTCTTAGTTTCTTATGAGTAAAGACACTATTGCTAACATACTAACTTCTATACGAAATGCTGACATGAATAAAAAAAGAACAGTTCGAATACCATATACTAACATCACTGAAAACATTCTTAAAATTACGAGAAATTGAAAACATGAGGAAACATCAGGAAAGCAACAATCTTTTTTTGGTTTTAACCCTACGACATAGAAGGAAAAGGAATAGGAAAGGACCAGATAAAACTGTTTTAAATTTAAAACAGATCAGTCGACCCGGTCTACGAATCTCAACGAATCCCGTAATTCCTACTTCTCGAGGTATAATGCTCGACTAGAAAGAATCGCTATATAAATCTTTTATGATATACCTTTTGTATGTGTGAAAAAAGGGTAGGTTTCTAATATTATTCACACATTAGTTGATACCTCACGACTCATTAAGGTTTAATTTCTGAATCACTTCCCTCAACATTCATTTCTACAATTCAAAATTAAAAATTTCAAGAAACTTATTTTCTTCCAATAAAGAGATTCTGACAAATATGAAAATAAGAGCCTCCGTCCGTAAAATTTGTGAAAAATGTTGATTAGGCGAGGACGAATTATAGTAATTTGCAAAGACAAGGATAGAGAATTTTTAGAAAAAAGGGGGGAGGGGCCATAAATCTCAATGTTCTAAAAGTGATGTCAAATGGATATATCCATATATCTCTGGCTTAGATTTATTTGTAATATCTGGTTTTCATGACTACTAATTCTTTGTAAAGAATTAAACATGTGCAGTTTATGCAATTATATGAAAAAGTTCAGTCCAGAACTTTCAGATGTGTTTTGTGGGTTTTTATAGCCTAAACAGGCTTAAAACTGATATTTCGGACGATAAGAAGTGAAAACTGATCATTTTATGAAAAGTCAAAATTTTGACCGAAAAGTCAACCGTTGACCCGAAAAGTCAACGTTTGACCAAAATAGTCGAAATTGAGTATCATGAATTTTAAGATCAGTTTTTCACGAAAAAGACTACCGAAACTCATTATTCTTAACAGATAATGAAAATGAGACTTCGGATACTCGATTTTAAAATCAGGCGATTTTTCTAAGTTCATAGGGCAAAAAGGGTTTGAGAAAACGAGAAAAAGATTTTTCGACCCGAAATCCCGACGGCACGTCAAAAATCCAAAAACTGTAAAATAATATTTACAGTGTTGGAATTTAAATTTTTGAACTCAACATTTCAAGATTTTCAGTCAAAAACACTGTTTTGTTCAAGAAAGTTCAAGAACAAAGTTTGTTCTTATCCTCAAGATGTGGTGGCCCAATCCTAGAGTGACACTTGTCCAAGACAACTCATGCCTTGGTGTCTCCCACCCCTTGTCGGCAAACACTAGAGACAAGAGCCAAAAAGTTGGTTCTTGGATGTTCTTCAAGAGTCTATAAATACCCCCTTCACCTTATTCATTTTATTCAAGAAACCAAGCCAAACTCTTGCCTTTTTCCTTCTCAAAAATCCGAGAGAGAGAGAGAGACAAAAGGGTTCGAAAATTTTGTGAGCCAAAGCACTCCATCAAGCTTCGGGTAGCTTAGGAGACCGAGAGAAAGAAGGAAAAAGTTTTCGGGTGGCTTGTGAGCAGCCACTGCCGTACCTTGGTGCAAGGGAAACCGAGAGAGGGAGAGAGAGAGAGACCAAAATTTTCGAGGGGAAAATTAGGGCTAAGCTTCGGGTGAGTTAGCCAAGCCAAGGGTGTGCTTGAGTGTGAGATTTGAGACTTGTTGAAGCCTCTAGGGCAGCCTCGGGTTGTGAAGAAGAAAGAGGAAAAAAAATTTTTCCAAGGCTTGGTCAAGTGGCCTAGTGACCGAGCAAGCCAAGAAAACCAGCCCTAGGGACCATCGGCTTGGTGCTTGGTGCGCCAAGGAGCTGCTGCCGTGAGGTGGAACCAAGGGGCAGCCAAGAAGCCAATTCGGCTAGCCAAACCCTTAGGGGGCCGAAAATCCACACCAAGAGAGGTAAAACCCGAAACGTTTTCTTCAAGTTTTTAAATTAATTTTTAAAGCTTGATTTATGTGTATTTTGTGCCAAAGGGATGTAAGGGCATAAGCCCATGTGTATGTTTTAATTTTGTGCCCTATGTGCTTGTGTGTGTGTTACCGGGTGTGAGCTAGGGAGGCCGAGTGCCTTGGCTGGCCAGCCGTGGGCTGTGTGTGCGTGTGTGCAGGCGGCCGAGTGGGCTGGTGAGACCAGCCGGGTGTTTGGCTAGTACAGCCGGGTGTGTGGCTGTGTGTGTGCGTGTGTGTGCCGAGTGCAGGTGGCCGAGTGGGCTGGTGAGACCAGCCGGGTGCTTGGCTGGTGCAGCCGTGTGCGTGTGCGGGC
This sequence comes from Ficus microcarpa, assembly GCA_025413485.1. Lineage (NCBI taxonomy): Eukaryota > Viridiplantae > Streptophyta > Magnoliopsida > Rosales > Moraceae > Ficus > Ficus microcarpa. Next base: position 15,667 of record JAINRI010000700.1, read on the forward strand.
GGCTGTGCGTGTGTGGGCTGGTGGCCGTGTGTGCAGGTGGCCGTGTGGCCGAGGGAGGCTAGCCGAGTGGTTAGGTGGACCACAAGGCTGCCTTGGCCGGTTGTTTGCAATTGGTTGCATTTAATTTTATGTTTGTTTGATGATAGAATGCATGTTAGGATTTTAGGCCTTATGTCCCCATAGATTAATTTTATGTATGCTTGTATGGTTTAATTTTTATGAACCAAGTATGTTAGATTGACTAGGTGTATGAATGTTAGTGGAACCATGCAATCCCTAGGCAATTTAGGCTCGGGTTTGTGGATTGCATGAGCTCGTGAGATTGGCTTGGCTAGCCATGAGAGAACGTTAGATACGCTGCATGTTTGAACCTAACTCCCGCAGTGGGCGGTCGAGCTAGAACCAACGTCTTAGGCCGTAACAACTTGACTAAAAACCGAAACTGCCTCTCGGGTTCACTGGGGACAGTCTCGGGAAAACATCCCAGTTTGGAGATAGAGGCCGAATTGGCCAAAACGTAAAACACGAAAGTTGTAGATTAGGGTGTTTACTAGGGGGTAACGCGGGCACTTTGCCAAAATAAGGCTCCAAAGGCCTAGTTTTATGCGAAAAACCGTAGGTGGGTCAGAAGACCCAGTTTTCAAGTTAAGTTCGGTTTTGATTTAAAACTGACTTCAAATGGTAAGGAATTTGAAAATGTGTAAAACACGAAAGTTTTAGACCTCCTCAAGGACTAGAACTTTCGTGAAGAAAACTTTTTCCGAATCAAAACAGATTTTTAACTACAACCTAAAATCTGAAAACGGTGCAGGGTTCAACATAATCCTGTACCCGAATTTTGTAGAACCAACTTAGGAAAAATCATTTTCGGACATAACACGTTGTTTTAAGCACGGAAACTGTCCCAAAAGCAGTTTCCGACCCCTTACCACTTTATGAAAAATTAGGCCAAGATTCACGCAAATTTTTAAAAGGACAAGTCAAGAAAGTTAAGTTTTAAGTTAAGTTTTTATGAAAAAGTTTTTAAGTTAAGATTTTCAAGTCAAAGGAATTTTAAGCTAAGTTTTGAAAAGAAAATGTAGAACGCATGGTAGCCGGGATTCAGACCCCGAGTTACCAGGCCTCGCCCCAAGGCCCAGAGTTGACCCGACAGGGTTGACTTTAGCTCACTTAAAGGTTGACTTCGGTTGACCAACAAGATAACGAGTTCTTATACAAGCCCAAGGGTAGGTGATCGACCTAACCCGATGTTTTTCAAAATGGGCCAAGTATACAACACGATTTTTCAAATAACCCTCTTTGGGTTACAAGAGGCTTTACGTTAGGGGGACATATAGCCGAAAATCCGTAGAAATGTTGGTTAGTACCAACATACGATAAAATGAAGTTGGAGACTGATGTACAACTTTCCATCAAGCAGGAGGGATTCTGCAGCAGAGCCTGGACGAGGATCTGCGTAACAACTAGGAGAATAGACGGTAAGTACAACACCGTCTACAGCACAAGCTAATAGAATTAGACTCGATGATGTGCTATATGTTATATGCTAAGTATATGGTTATATGCTAAGTTAAGATAAGATAAGAAAGAACCCAGACATAAGAAATGTATGTTCACACGTAAGCAAGTTCAAGTAACAGGATAAATACCGTGTCGTACCACCCGCACCAGGTCGGGTCGGACTATGAATTGAACTGGAATTGGTTTGGCCGCCCCAGACAATTCATTAGTCGCGCGCCGGATACGAACACGTAGACGAAGGGCCCATAAGATATAATGAAAGATAATGAAGCATAAATGACCTATGCATGCTAAGTGATTTATGATAAGTATATGTATGCTATGTATGTTAAGTATGCTAAGTATGTTATGTATGTTGTATGTATGCTATGTTTATGACATGTTGCGCTAAGTTATTGTTTGTTAGATTTATATTGTTGCTTTTTGTTTCACGGCCTAGGAGTTGTACTTACTGGGCCTTAAGCTCACTGTTTTAAGTTTGTGCTGTAGGTAAGTCGCCTGCTAGCTGATCTTGATGCGATGGGGAGTAGCGGTCAAGCAAATGTAAAATCGTGGTATATGGAGCTGCTACGCCTTTTTGTGTGGTAAACATGTATGAAAGACAAGAACAGTTTTATAAGTAGTAGTATATATGTTTTGCGTAAAAACAATGTTTCGAGTTTGTGTACATAGTTTGTATAAAAAAAAAAAAAAAAAAAATCCGCTGTGTTTTCAAGCTAAGTATGTAAGCAAGTTTAAGCATGTATGTATGAATATAAGCAAGGGTAACGGCCTACGCTAGGTGGGGCGTTACAAAAACCTATACCAAGAATTGGTTCACGTAAGAATAGACATATGAGTTCACGTAAAAATGCCCGTAGAATACCAAAGGGAGTTATTCATGTTCAAGCAAGTTTCAACAATACTATTGTGACTGTTACAGATGTACGGGGGCGGGTAATTTCTTGGTCCTCCGCCGGTACTTGTGGATTCAAGGGTGCAAGAAGAGGGACACCTTTTGCCGCTCAAACCGTAGCAGGAAATGCTATTCGGGCAGTAATGGATCAAGGTATGCAACGAGCAGAAGTCATGATAAAGGGCCCCGGTCTCGGAAGAGATGCGGCATTAAGGGCTATTCGTAGAAGTGGTATACTATTAAGTTTCATACGAGACGTAACCCCTATGCCACATAATGGATGCAGGCCCCCTAAAAAAAGACGTGTGTAAAACTAAACATTGAAAATATTTCAAGAGAAATAAATAATTCAATGATTTGATCAAATAATATTACTATGGTTCAAGAGAAAGTAACAGTATCTACTCGGCCACTACAGTGGAAATGTGTTGAATCAAGAGCAGACAGTAAACGTCTTTATTATGGACGCTTTATTCTGGCTCCACTTATGAGAGGACAAGCCGATACAATAGGCATTGCGATGAGAAGAGCTTTGCTTGGAGAAATAGAAGGAACATGTATCACACGCGTAAAATTCGAGAAACTACCACATGAATATTCTACCATAATCGGTATTCAAGAATCCGTACATGAAATTTTAATGAATTTGAAAGAAATTGTATTGAGAAGTAATCTATATGGAACTCGTGATGCGTCTATTTGTGTCAAGGGTCCCCGATATGTAACTGCTCAAGATATCATCTTACCACCTTCCGTGGAAATCGTTGATAATACACAGCATATAGCTAACCTAACAGAACCAATAACTTTGTGTATTGAATTACAAATCAAGAGGGATCGCGGATATCGTATAAAAACGCCAAATAACTTTCAAAATGGAAGTTATCCTATAGATGCTGTATTCATGCCTGTTCGAAATGCAATCATAGTATTCATTCTTATGTGAATGGAAATGAAAACCAAGAAATACTTTTTCTCGAAATATGGACAAATGGAAGTTTAACTCCTAAAG
>JAINRI010000701.1:0-10000 GCA_025413485.1 Ficus microcarpa
ATTATGGGCCCTTACCTCGTGTGTTCGTAACCGGCGCGCGACTATGAATTGGTTGGGGCGGCCAAACCTTATCCAACTCAATCCACAGTCCAACCCAACCTGGCGTGGGTGGTACGACACATCGCTTATTAACTTACTTATTCTTACTATTAGTGAACATACATTCTGTTGTCACCTTTTTGATTCTATTATTTATGCCCTAGCATAATAATCAGATTCATAACATAATTATATTGCATACATGTTAACTAACACATAGCACATAACACATCATAGACATCTAGTAATATATACTAGTAGCTTATGCTGTAGACGGTGTTGTACTTACCGTCTATCCTTGTGCTGCTTGTCTTACTCCTCTCGAGCTTTAATTGCAGAATCCCTCCTGCTCGATCGAAGGACGTACATGAGATTTCTAATCTATCATGTGGGTTTTCGGTGATATGTCCCCCTAACATAAACCATGCATACATAAGGGTGACTACCTTAGTAGTCTTATAGATCATGCATCGTGATCTAAAAAGATACGTTGGATATCCTTTTCATACACTTAGCCATCATATGAAAACATGTCGGGTTAGATTAACATCAACCCTTGAGCTTTGATCAACAATTTATGGGTCAACCAAGGTTAACCCTTGTGATCCTTAACGTGAATCCCTATTCGGCTTACTTAGGATTGTGGGACTAAGTCCCGATAACTCGGGTATAATTCCCGGTTATCATACGTCTTAACATTCTTGAACACTTAGCTTAAAATCCATTTGCTTTGAAAATCTTAACTTAGAAACCATTTTCTTTGAAAACTTAACTATACTTCTTCTTCATAAAAACACTTAGCTTTAAAACTTAATCTTATCAACTTTTTCGTAAAAATTCGTAAATCCTGCCTTATAATTTCATAAATCATTTGGGGTCGGAAACTGCTTTTGGGACAGTTTCCATACTTGAAACAACGTTTAGCTCGAAAAACGTTTTTCCTAAAGGGTTCTATAAAATCTTGCACAGAAACTCTTGATTCCTGCGCAGTTTTGGCATTTCATTTTATAGTTAAAAATCGCTTTCGAATTTGAAAATGTTTTCTTCACGAAAGTTCTAGCCCTCAAAGAGTTCTAAAACTTTCATGTTTTGAGAAATTTCTGATTCTGTACCGATTGGTACCAGTTTTTAATTGAAAACGAGATTAACTTTGAAAACCGAGTCTTACAGACCTCTATCGGGTTTCCTTGAAAAGAAGGCTGTTGGAGCCTTATTTTGGAAAACTGGCCGCGTTGGCCGCTAGGAAACAACCTAGTCTACAACTTTCGTGTTTTAACTTTTTGCCCATTCGGCCTCTAAAGGCCTGTAATCCGTGTTTTACCGAAACAGCCCCTGGAACCCGAGAGCAGTTTTGGTTCTTACATTTCTTGTTACGTCCTAATCGCGGGTTCTAACTCGACCGCCCACATCGGGAGATAATCATCAAACATGCAGCGCATTCTAACGTCCCTTAACCCTATCATACAGCCCATGTGATCTTTGCAACCCAAAAATCCGAAACTATCCTAGGGTTGCATATCCACTAGCTTAGCATACATCACACCATTCATGCATTTGGTTCATAAAAACACAACATACATGCATAAAACTACTTAACCTAATTTGGGGACATATTACCTACATCAAACCCTAACATGCCAATCTAGCATATCAAGCACATAGCAAAATTATGAGCATAAAACATAAACCAAACCACACCTAGAATCAACCTAACCAAACACTAAGCACACAAGCACATAAGGCAGCCATCAAAACACACATAGGAGCTTATGCTCTTACACAAATTTTTGCATGAAATACACGTAAATCACATGCTTAAAAACTCATTTAAACTTGTGAAAAGCTTTTAAAAATTTTACCTTCCAAGAGGTGACTTTCGGCTTAGGGTTTGGGACCCGAAAAAAACTGCTTGCACCCTTTGGTTCAAGGGTTCGGCTGCTCACTCCACCACCAAAAATCAAATTTTTGGTTCCTTTGGGTCTCCTCTCCTTGCTCGGCTACTCAAGAGAGTTTAGCCCCAAATCTGAATTTTTTTCCTCTCTTTCTCCCACAAACCCGAGGGCTGCTTGGTGATCAAGCTCCAAAACTTTGCAAAACTCACTCTCTTGCTCACAATCAAACCCGAACTCAAACCCTAATTTCTACCCCAAAATTTTGGTTTTCCCTTGTGTTTCCCCTGCTCCAAACCCACGGCAACAAGGGCTTTGGCTGCAGAAAAATTTTCTTTTCTCTCCCCTCGGTTGCTAGCCTACCCGAAGCACAAAAGATGGATTGAACTTGAAAAATTTTTCTGATCTCTCACTCCCTTTCTCTCGGATTTTTGTGCTGAAAATTTGCAAGAACTTAGTTGCATTTTCTTATTAAAATGAATAGAGGAACTCACCCCCTTTTTATAGACAACTTGGTGAACTTTTGAGAATAGGATTTTGACCCCAAAATTTGCAAAATTTTGGCCTTGTGGCATGCAAGGTGTCCGGAGCTAGGGGAGTGCAAGACAACTCATGGTGAGTTGGCAAAGGCTAGGTGTCCTCTTGTGATTGGTCCAACACATCTCACATGCAATAAAATATTATTTCTTTTTGAGATATCTTGGAATTTTAAGGCTTTGTTTGGATAAAAACATTGAAACTTTGATTGTAAAAATTTAAATTCCAATACTGTAATAATTATTTTACAGTTTGAATTTTTCATAATTACAGTCAAAAAAATCGGATGAAGATCTTTTCTCAAATCCTTCTGCCTCGTGACTTACTGTGGCGTGCTTGATTTTTCTAAGGTGGTTTTAGTTTCTAACTGTTATAAAAAAGCATTATTTTTCGTAAAACGCAGATCTTAAAATTCCTTCGTCATAATTTCGGCCATTTTGGTTCAACTTTGACTTTTCGGTCAACAGTTGACTGTTTTCGGTCAAAATTTTGACTTTTGTGGAATTGAGTCGGTTTCACTTCTATTGTCAAAAGGCTATTTGCTTCTTCGAACAGTCATTTTGAGTTTTATTAAGCTATAAAAACTCATAACACATATTAGAGCTCTGAAACAAGCTTTTTCATGAAATTGTATGTACTATTTACATTCAAGTCTTTACAGAAGCTAGTTACATGAAAAACTAGATCTCACAATCTACCCTCCTTAAAAATTTTCGTCCTCGAAAATTAGAACAACTCGGGGTAGTTCTTCTTCATAGCATCCTCTAGTTCCCATGTTGCTTCTTCAACACTATGGTTTCGCCATAAAACCTTGACCATAGGAATATTTCTATTCCTCAAGACCTTATCTTCTCTGTCGAGAATTCGTACAGGCTTCTCTTCGTAAGTTAAATCCGTTTGAACCTCCACTGGTTCTTGACTAAGCACGTGTGAAGGATCTGGAACATACTTCTTGAGCATTGAAACGTGGAAAACATCGTGCATGGAAGCTAATTCTGGCGGCAAGGCGAGCTTATACGCAACCTTTCCAATCCTCTTGAGGATTTCGAACGGTCCCGTATACCTTGGACTGAGCTTTCCTTTCTTGCCAAATCGCATTACTCCCTTCATAGGAGCAATTTTGATGAAAACAGCATCACCAACTTGAAATTCTAATGGTCGTCGACGCTTGTCCGCATAGCTTTTCTGTCGGCTAAACGCTACGTCGAGCCTCTGCTTAATCTTCTGAATATCTTCGGAGGTCTTTTCAATGAAGTCCGTCGTTTGCAACTGCTTTTGTCCGACTTCTTGCCAGTGAACTGGCGATCTACATTTTCGTCCATACAACGCTTCAAATGGAGCCATTCCAATTGAGGCATGGTAGTTGTTGTTGTAGGAAAATTCGATCAGTGGTAGCTTTTCATCCCAATTTCCCTTGAAATCTAGGACGCACGATCTCAACATATCCTCCAAAGTTTGGATAGTTCTCTCTGACTGACCATCCGTTTGAGGGTGAAATGCTGTGCTAAACTTTAATCTTGACCCCATGCCTGCGTGTACGCTCATCCAAAATCGTGACGTGAAACGTCCATCGCGGTCCGAAATGATTGATTTTGGAATTCCATGCAGTCTGACGATTTGAGCTACATAAATCTGCGCCAATCTTTCCACTGAGTGGGTAGCTTTAATCGCAACGAAGTGGGCTGACTTGGTCAAACGATCTACAACAACCCAAATCATGTCGTTTCCACTCGCAGTTCTGGGCAGTCCGACTACAAAATCCATCGTAATCTGCTCCCATTTCCACTCCGGAAGTTCTATCTTCTGTAATTCTCCTCCCGGATGCCTGTGTTCAGCCTTAACTTTCTGACAAGTTAGGCATTTTGACACAAATTCTGCCACTTGGTTCTTCATGTTCGGCCACCAGTAGGTTTCCCTGAGGTCCTTGTACATCTTGGTAGCTCCTGGATGTACGGAATACGGCGTTTGGTGTGCCTCTGTCATTATTCGTTCCTTTAAACCCTTCACGTTTGGAACATAAATCCTTCCTTTGAAGTGGAGTATACCATCGTCGGAAGTCTTGAACTCTGTGCCCTTCTCATTAAACAAACGAGCCTTCAGCAAAGAAGAGTCATTTTCCTGATGGGCCTTAATGACGTCCAGCAAATCAGACTTTAAGGTAAGCGAAGATAACCTTCCTGTTATTACTTCAATGTTGAAATCAGCGATCTCCTTCTGTAGAGGCTTAGGAAGTGCTTTAATGGACATCAGCGTGGCTACTGATTTCCTACTTAATGCATCTGCTACTCTGTTAGCTTTTCCAGGGTGGTAGAGGATTTCGCAATCATAATCTTTTACGAGTTCCAACCACCGTCTTTGCCTCATATTCAACTCCTTCTGAGTAAAAATATACTTGAGGCTCTGATGGTCGGTATAGATTTCGCATTTATTCCCATACAGATAGTGTCTCCATATCTTGAGAGCGAAGACCACTGCGGCTGGCTCCATATCATGAGTAGGGTAGTTCCTTTCATGATTCTTCAATTGACGCGACGCGTAGGCAACTACCTTCCCATTCTGCATCAAGACAGCTCCTAAACCATTTTTAGAAGCGTCACTATAAATCACGAAATTTCCTGCTTCTACATCAGGAATTATCAGCACAGGTGCACTTGTCAACTTCCTCTTAAGCTCCTGGAAATTCTCTTCACATTTCTGCGTCCACTCGTACTTCTTCTCCTTCCGAGTGAGAGCTGTAAGAGGTGCTGCTATCTTTGAAAAGCCTTCGACGAATCTTCTATAGTACCCTGCTAACCCAAGAAAACTTCTAATCTCTGTGACGTTCCTGGGTGCTGGCCACGAGCTAACTGCTTCCACTTTTGTTGGGTCTACAGAAATTCCTTCTTTCGTCACCACGTGCCCCAAAAAGTGAACTTTTTCTAGCCAAAATTCACATTTCGTGAATTTAGCATACAGCTGGTGTTGTCTCAACATTTGCAGTACTAGCCTCAAGTGCTGCTCATGCTCCTCCTGGGACCTCGAGTAGATCAGAATGTCATCGATGAAGACGATCACGAACTTGTCCAGGAAGTCCTTAAACACACGGTTCATTAAATCCATGAAGGCTGCTGGGGCATTGGTTAGCCCAAAGGGCATGACCAAGAATTCATAGTGCCCATAACGCGTTCTGAAAGCTGTCTTGGACACATCTGACTCCTTGATACGAAGTTGATGATAGCCTGATCGCAAGTCAATCTTCGAAAACACTATCGCTCCCCTAAGCTGGTCGAACAGATCATCTATCATTGGGAGAGGATATTTGTTCTTAATCGTGATCTTGTTCAACTCACGGTAATCGATGCACATTCGGAGCGATCCATCTTTCTTCTTTACAAACAAAACAGGTGCTCCCCACGGAGAATGGCTCTGCTTGATAAACCCCTTATCCAAAAGCTCTTGTAACTGCATTTGAAGCTCCCTGAGTTCTGCAGGTGCCATTCTGTACGGTGCCTTCGATACCGGTGCTACTCCTGGTAGTAACTCGATCTCGAACGAGATCTCACGTTCTGGCGGCAGTCCTGGTAGTTCTTCTGGAAACACGTCCACATATTCTCTAATGATGGGAACGTCTTCAGGCATCAACTCCTTTTCTTGCTTCTTATCCACCATGTTCGCTAGGTATCCTTGACATCCACTAGCTAACATCTTCCAGGCTCTTATAGCTGATACGAGCTTAGTGGTGGAATTCCGAGATTGCCCATGGAAGTTAAACTCATCCTTCTCGCCTAGGTTGAACGTTATCCGGCGTCTTCGGCAGTCAATCCTAGCGTCGTGTCTGCCTAAGAAATCCATCCCCAAGATCACATCGAAATCATGGAGTTTGATTACGATGAGATCTACAGCTAATTCTCTGCCATTGATGATAATAGGAACATTTTGGATCCAGGAATTGGACCACAAAATTTCACCAGATGGTAAAGAAGCACTGAAGGGTTGTCCTATCCTATTAACATTGTCTCCTAACTTCTGAGCAAGTTCCAAGGATATGAACGAATGCGTAGCGCCAGAATCGAAAAGTGCAATCACATCATAAGTGGCGATAGAGATCTGACCTGTCACCACATGTGATGTTCCAGCTTCTGCATCTCCCTTCGTGTAGGCATAGATCCTAGCTTGGGGTTCTGGGGCTTCCAGTCTGCCTATCACTGTCGCAAGTCCTTCCAATCTAGCTTGTACTGCGTGTATCTGCCGTTGGTTGGAGTTGCGATTCTGATACTGTGGCTGCGGGTTCTGATACTGAGGTTGCTGGTTATTCTGAGGGCAGTTCTTCGCAAAATGTCCCTCTTTACCACAGATGTAGCAAGCATTGGATCCCTTCCTACAGACTCCTGGGTGTTTCTTCCCACAAGTCTCACATGTAGGGTAGGAGACATTGTTGCCATCATTTCCCCGGTTGCTCCTCTTCTGTTGGAAATTTTTCTGTTGCCCCTGGTTGTTAAAATTTCCCTTCCGTTTATTCTTCCCAGATTGCTTGGGGCTTTGTCCGGGGTTGCTTGCTTGTCCTCTATTACTTGCTTCCGTATTCTGTCGAGGTTGTGTCGACTTTGCAGCAGACTTCTCTTCCTTCCTGGACTTGAAAATCTGGGCTTTAGCTTCCTTGTCCCGATTAATCCAGTACTCAGCCCTGACGGCTCTGCTGACACAGTCTGACACTGTTTCAGGTGGACTACTGCCGGCACTGACTTGCTTCGCAATGTCTGTGCGGAACATCCTCATCATCAGTCGCACCTTCTCCTCTTCATTCGGTACCAGTTTTGGACATAAGTAAGCCAGTTGCTCGAATCTTCTGATTGCGTCCAGAACTGTCATAGATCCCTGTCGGAAGTTTATAAACTCGTCCTGTTGTACGGCAAGGACTTCTCTGTTGTAGTACATCGAGCGAAACTCGTACTCAAAGTCTTGCCAGGACATGGCTGTAACGTCTCTCCTCATCTGTACCGTAATCCACCAATGTCTCGCGTCCTTCTTAAGAGCGAAGGAAGCGCATAGTACCTTCTCCTGCTCTGTGGTCGAGCCGCTGGGCCCTGTGGTCGAGCCGCTGGCCAGTCACGGGGCCTTGTGGTCGCGCCGCTGGTCAGTCGCGTGGCCCTGTGGTCGAGCCGCTGGGCCCTGTGGTCGAGCCGCTGCCCAGTCGTGTGGCCCTCTGGTCGAGCCGTTGGGCCCTGTGGTCGAGCCGCTGCCCAGTCGCTGGGCCCTGTGGTCGAGCCGCTGGCCAGTCGCGCGGCCCTGTGGTCGAGCAGCTGGCCAGTCGCGTGGCCCTGTGGTCGAGCCGCTGGCCAGTCGCGTGGCCCTGTGGTCGAGCCGCTGGGCCCTGTGGTCGAGCCGCTGCCCAGTCGCTGGGCCCTGTGGTCGAGCCGCTGGCCAGTCGCGTGGCCCTGTGGTCGAGCCGGTGGCCAGTCGCGTGGCCCTGTGGTCGAGCCGGTGGCCAGTCGCGTGGCCCTGTGGTCGAGCCGCCGGCCAGTCGCGTGGCGCTGTGGTCGAGCCGCTGGCCAGTCGCGTGGCCTAGTGGTCGAGCCGCTGGGCCCTGTGGTCGAGCCGTTGCCCAGTCGCTGGGCCCTGTGGTCGAGCCGCTGGCCAGTCACGGGGCCCTGTGGTCGAGCCGCTGGCCAGTCGCGTAGCCCTGTGGTCGAGCCGGTGGCCAGTCGCGTGGCCCTGTGGTTGAGCCGCTGGCCAGTCGCGTGGCCCTGTGGTCGAGCCGCTGGGCCCTGTGGTCGAGCCGCTGGCCCGTCGCGTGGCCCTGTGGTCGAGCCGCTGGCCAGTCACGGGGCCCTGTGGTTGAGCCGCTGGTCAGTCGCGTGGCCCTGTGGTCGAGCCGCTGGGCCCTGTGGTCGAGACGCTGGCCAGTCACGGGGCCCTGTGGTCGAGCCGCTGGTCAGTCGCGTGGCCCTGTGGTCGAGCCGCTGGTCAGTCACAAGGCACTTGGGCCACACGACCAGAGAGTTGTCCTTGGCTCCACCGGAGGTATCACCCTGGTTCACATAGCTACGCTTTGAATTTTTAGCTGATTTTTTGCAGTCGAGCCAAGAATAATGTGAGTATGGATTGTGCAAATTTTCAGGGACTTTGGACGACGTTTGCTATTTTTTTTTCCATAGTCGAGCACTTCCGAAAATCATAAAAAATAATTTCTAGCTCGGAATTTCATTCCGCCGGTGGCGTTTGGTCCCAAAAATCCTAAATTGAATTTAGGAACAATAACATGGGCAAGTTTAGTGGAAAAATAAAAAGATACAGTGAAAGTCGTTTCAGGTTCCCGAGGAGGTATCACCCAAGTTCACATAGCTACGCTTTGAATTCTGAGCTGATTTTTTGTAGGCAAGCTAAGAATAATGTGAGTATGGATTCTACAAATTTTCAGGGACTTTGGACGATGTTTGCTATTTTTTTTTTATTTTCCATTGTCGAGCACTTCCGAAAATCATAAAAAATAATCTCTAACTCGGAATTTCGTCCCGCCGGTGGCGTTTGGTCCTAAAAATCCTAAATTGAATTTAGGAACAATAACATGGGCAAGTTTAGTGGAAAAATAAATTGATTTGGCCAAAAAAGTCATTTCAGCAACACCGCAGGCGGCGAGGGAGCCACTGCCCAGTCGCGTGGCCCTGTGGTCGAGCCGCTGGGCCCTGTGGTCGAGCCGCTGCCCAGTCGTGTGGCCCTCTGGTCGAGCCGTTTGGCCCTGTGGTCGAGCCGCTGCCCAGTCGCTGGGCCCTGTGGTCGAGCCGCTGGGCCCTGTGGTCGAGCCGCTGGCCAGTCACGGGGCCCTGTGGTCGAGCCGCTGGCCAGTCGCGTGGCCCTGTGGTCGAGCCGCTGGGCCCTGTGGTCGAGCCGCGTGGCCCTGTGGTCAAGCCGCTGGCCCTGTGGTCGAGCCGCTGGGCCCTGTGGTCGAGCCGCTGGCTCGTCGCGTGGCCCTGTGGTCGAGCCGCTGGCCAGTCACGGGGCCCTGTGGTCGAGCCGCTGGTCAGTCGCGTGGCCCTGTGGTCGAGCCGCTGGGCCCTGTGGTCGAGCCGCTGCCCAGTCGTGTGGCCCTCTGGTCGAGCCGTTGGGCCCTGTGGTCGAGCCGCTGCCCAGTCGTGTGGCCCTCTGGTCGAGCCGTTGGGCCCTGTGGTCGAGCCGCTGGCCAGTCACGGGGCCCTGTGGTCGAGCCGCTGGTCAGTCGCGTGGCCCTGTGGTTGAGCCGCTGGGCCCTGTGGTCGAGCCGCTGCCCAGTCGTGTGGCCCTCTGGTCGAGCCGTTGGGCCCTGTGGTCGAGCCGCTGGCCAGTCACGGGGCCCTGTGGTCGAGCCGCTGGTCAGTCGCGTGGCCCTGTGGTTGAGCCGCTGGGCCCTGCCGCTGCCCAGTCGTGTGGCCCTCTGGTCGAGCCGTTGGGCCCTGTGGTCGAGCCGCTGCCCAGTCGTGTGGCCCTCTGGTCGAGCCGTTGGGCCCTGTGGTCGAGCCGCTGCCCAGTCGCTGGGCCCTGTGGTCGAGCCGCTGCCCAGTCACGGGGCCCTGTGGTCGAGC
>JAINRI010000702.1:0-24260 GCA_025413485.1 Ficus microcarpa
ACTGTATAACTATATTAGAAGACAAGTAAGTCTGGCCCTCCAAGTTAATACCTTCGGATTATGAAATTAAACTGCCACTTTTCTTGTGGATCATTGCTTGGAGTACGAGCTTTCTTCAAGATTTGGTTAACGTACTTCTTAATAGGAGGAAATTTAACATTTTTTAGGTTAATGATCTAGATCAATTTGAAAATGTTTTTTTTTTAATATGTATACAAAATATAAATGAGAATGTTTTGTAAATGATAATGATTTGGAAATTGTGTTCGATTGTGTTTTAAGAGAGATTCAATTAAGCATAACCAAAAATAATTGTGTTTTGGTATAGTTATGAAGATACTTGTCGGGTGTGATTTTACTATTTTATCTTAGTTTATACCTATTTCACTCACTTTATACCAGAACATAACACAAAAATACATTTGATTAGATAATTATTTCTTGTCGTTCCTATTTTCATCCATCTATATGGTTTAAAATCCTGAAACCGACACTAAATTCCACACACACATCCAGTTCCTCTTCATTTCATCCAGGAGTATAGAATGGTGGGGGTCATATATTTACACACACACTTACATCTATATATATGCTAATTCTTGCATCATGAATTTAGAAATAGTGTTTTATCAATTATGAATTAATATCCTCTTGTATAATATTCTCATTTTTAGAAGACTTTTTTTTTTTTTTTTTTAAAGCCTTTCATCTTCCCATCAAGAACTTTGATGCCCTTTGTTATTTGCCTAGCAACTGTCAAGCGACTTGTCATTTGCCATCTGTCTTAAGCAGAAAAACGACATGGAAAAATGGAAAATGACAAGTGACTTGACATATACTGGGCAAATAATAAATTCATTGGAGCCCCTACATCACAGTTCTTGATGGGAAGATGAAAGAAAAACAGGTAGTCTTCTCAATTATACAAATTATACATACATACATATATATATATATATATATATATATATATAGAAAGGAAAGTATAATTTGAGTTAATAATCAACTATCCAAATATTCTTGATTAGTGATAAACGTGCCTTCCTTGAATAGCAATATATAGGCATTTCGCCCAGTCAATTTTGTTAAAATAATAGAAAAGAAAATAATAAAAAATAAAGACGTTCAACAACCAGAGAAAAAAAAAAAAAAAATCTTTGGCAACAACGGTCAGCAAAGGACAAACTTTGTCCCTATCTTCCCATGTTATAAATGACATCTAAAGCTATGTTAGTGATGACCGATAAGAGACAATTTTTCAATTAGTGATCAACTTAGCGTCTGTTTGGTGGAATGTTGGAATATTAATTTAAACATGAAATTTTGAAGGTTGGAAATGATTTGAATTTTTAAAATATTCTTTCCTGAAAATAAACTGTTTGTAGTGAAAAAACATAAAAACTTAAATTAATATTTTAAGAAAAAAAATTTTAATATAGCTCTTGTTTCGTTTTTATCGAAATTATATGCAATTGAAAAAATGATCTTATTTGAACATGAAATAATAAAGTTATAAACTTTTAAAGTTTGAATTTACTATAGACATTTAGAAAAATGAATAGTTAAAAGTAGTTTTAACTTAAAGAAAAAGAAGAAAAGAAACATTTGGAGATATGTTTAGAGATGTCTCCAAAATGCCCCGTTATTCTTTGGCTTTTTTTTTTTTTTTTTTTTTTTTTTTAAATAGAAAAGCTTCACCTCCACGCTCAACATTAATACGTTCTTGAACGTGTTTTTCGAGCTGTTCTTTTTCTGTCTATCTTAGTTGGTTAAACGTCATGGTCATAAAACTTCATTAAAAGAAAAGGTACCATAAAGAGCCCACAAATTCAGAAAAAAAAAAAAAGAAAAAGAAAAAAAGAAAAAAAGAAAACAGCCTAATAGCATATAGAAAGTGGAAAAAAGAAACCAATAAGAAATCATGATTATTTAATTTATTATTTCAATATCTTTTCATCTGCAACCCTTAAGTTGATAATTAAGATGTTGTGTTCTTCTTGAATTACTTCAAAGGTTCTTTGTTCAATTTTTTTTTTCTTAAAATGTCGAGCTCCGCCAACATGTCCTAAAGATCAAAAGTTACAATTTTCATTTCTTTCTTAGTAAGCGTGTGATTGTTAACCATAATAACAGTGTTTGCTTCAAGATTTTGATCTTCTAGAGTAATTAGATCTACATCATCTTTTATATCTCCCTAAGATCATCTGGTAACGTATCACTCATTAAGAATTATAGGATTAAAAACTGTATAACCATATATATATATATATATGGAAGTTCTTGCATCATTAATTTAGAAATAGTGTTTTATCAATAATGAATTCATATCCTCTTGTATAAATTCCTAAAATATCTTTGTTCTCTCATATCTTTTTGAACTATATATGGACAAAAACAAACTTGTTAAGAAAAGTGTTTTTTCCTATTTGTCAAGGGTAGTTGAGAAAACATTCTTTGTCAACTCTATTTATATATCTATATAGAGAAGGGTTATATGACACACTTCGCATTTAAAAAATATAATATTTTTTAATGATATTTATTTTTTGTACCAATATCTAAATTATACCACGTAATAAGATCTTAAATAAGAAGTTAAATGTAAATTAATTAGTTGTTATAAAAATGATTTTAAGTTTTTGTGTTTGAAAATAAAATGTACGTTTATAGTTGTAACATTCTAAGAATTTGAGTGTAATATGTAATGTTAATTTTTTAAAATATTCGTAGGATGCGTCTCTTAAACGGTAATCTTATAGGCCCAAGAGATGCAAATATATTTTTTCTACACTTGTATAATTACTAATTTTTTTGGAACTTTTATTACAGTATATTGTGTTTTATATAGTTGTGTTTCATCACACACACGCACACTAAATCTCCTACTCCAATATTTTAAATAGAAACTTTTACACACACACGAAATCTCCTACTACAATATTTTAAATAGAATTTTCTTTTGCACACACACGCGAAAATCTCCTACTCCAATATTTTAAATACACATAACTTTTCAATTTCAGGAAAAAAAAAAAAAAAAAAAAAAAAAACTTTACTTTTACACACACACGCGCGAAAGTTTCGTTCTGCAATATTTTAAATAGACTTTCCTTTTACACGCCACCCTATCATACGAAATCTCCTACTCGAAAGAATTTACTTTTACACACAAATTCTAGTGATGATTTACGATTTGAATGGAGAGTCCGTTTATGCTAACCCACACATATGCAGCACTGATTCCTTCACAAATGTATCGGTTTGGTTCCTTATTTTTATTTCTTCAAAATTTTTTATAACTAAATGTGTACACATTATATTTCTTTCAAGAAATTGTTATAATATAAATCAAAAAGTGTAGCAAGATATTTTGGTCCGATCAACATCCCTTTAATACTCTTTTTATTTTTCCATCTGTTAAATATTATAATTAAAAAAATAAGAAGTTACAAAGAACTTCCAAACAGGGAAAATAAACAGCCGTCAACGTGAAAACAAAGCCAAACGCCTAACAATAAAATATAATGAAAACAGGAAGGTAGTTTCACGAAACCCTTTTCTTCTTGAAAATAGGCTTCAAATTTGACTCGTTAAAAATTTTCTAGCAAAAATCTAGGAATAAGATCAAAAACCTTCCAAGTAAAATCCAATGGAAAAATCAAACATCGAAAAAGAGTACTCAATATTTGGTAATTAAAAGAAAAATCTTAAAACTCTGAAACCAGTAATAGTTACCCAAATGGAAAAATGCACTTTTGAAGTTAAATTATTAGCAAGGATGGAAATATCTATACGGAAATATCAGTACTTAAATTTTATAGAAATATTGGCGGAAATGTCGATATCGGTGGAAATTGATGTGCAAAATACAAAAATTCATTGATAATACTAATTTTTTTTTATATAAAACTTTATAAAACTCTAAAATAGTTAATAATAAACAAATTCAATGAAACTCTCAATTAAAATACTAGTATATGATAAATTTTAATGGTAAGAAGTTATCATAATACAACAAATGATAAGTATACATTCACCAATGAAGTAAAACAATTAAGAAACAACATAATATTAGTATCTTTATATTCATATTTCACACATAATGAGAAAATATTAATATTAGAAGGAACTTTTAGGAAATTTAAAATTATCGCAATACTTTATTAGTATAAACAATATTGATACCAATATATGACAATTGAGTTTTTTTTTTTTAATAATAATTTTGGACATGATATATGTGTAATGCCCCGACCACCCACGTAGGGCCGACCAAGCGAATGGGGGGCCGTTATATTACTTGTTTGACTTAACTTAACTTAATTTCCAAATCTAATACTTAGACTACTCGGGGAAAATTTCAGAATAATTTTTTTATCTTTTTCTTTTTGAACTTCATTTTTAAAATCGTAATTTGAAAAACATTACATACATACATAACGTAACTTGATACTTAAACATACTTGAAAAACTTCATAATCAAAGATTTGCGGAAAATATACATAGTGGTATTCCACACCGCCCTTCACTTGCTGCATCGTCTCCATAGCCCACCAAGTAAAGCTGCAGGCCTTTTATATTTACCTGCAGTATGAAATATATCTGATGAGCTTTCGCTCAGCAAGTACAAACTTTAATCTCACAAAAACATTTTAATGTTACAAGACATAAGCATGAACCAATTACGTTCAATTTTGTGTCTTTTATGGTTGGTTATTATCTTGAACTTCAATAACCCTCCACCTGATGGGAGGTTGAAACGACACTTTACTTGTGTGATTCTTACCATGTGGTTTAATATTAGTGAGCATACCTCATGATGTCACTATATCATATCATAACTTTACACTTCATTCATAACATGGCATTACGTAAAAACATGGCATTTAAACTTAGTACTTTTCAAACATAGCATTTTTGCAGATATAGCACTTTTATAAACATGACATTTAAACATGGCATTTAAACATGACATTTAAACCTGGCGTTCAAACATGGCATTACGTAGAACATAGCACAAAACATGTTATAGCATATTTGAAAATAGAATACTATTTCCATACCACAGGTGATGTTTGTACTTACCTGAGGTCCTACGCTCTTGACTTATTGTTCCTCGTGATATATCAACAGGTTCCTATTCCAGTTTCAATCAAAGTGTAAGATAAGGTTATCTTATCTTACCATAAATCATTACATTTGATGTTGGTATCTTAACCAACTTCCATGAATAACCCTAGTTATATGTCCCCCTATATCATCTCATGCTAAACTTGTTTGGTTACTTTCTTTTCTTGTCCTTGGGCTTATGTCTTACTTTTTCTTGATCCGTCATCCATTGGGTTATTATTAATAACCCTATGTCTTAGCCCATTTTATTAATCTTAGCATCTTTTAGGGTTATATTGGATAGCCCTTAAGGTCAAACGTGGTCAAACTTTTGGTCAACCAAAGTCAACATTTGGTCAACTGAGGTCAACCCTCTTTGGGTCAAACTTTGGGCTTTGAGCTTAGCCAAGTAACTTGGATATAACTTCCGGTTACTGTAAATGCTGGTTTACCACAGTCAAAAATTTAACAGAGATTAGTGAGATTGAACAGATTAAATAATAGATTGGGCCCCTGGCAACCGTTGATGAAACTCATAAAGCAGACCAAAGAATTGAAATATTTATATCTAAAAATATAATGAAAGTAAACACTTGAATCTGAAATGAACAAGAAATAAATGAACACCAAGATTTATAGAGGTTCACCAAATGAATGTGCTACGTCCTCTGAGAGAGTAATTTCGTATTTATGAAGGTTCAATACAAAGATGATTTCTGGAGATCTTTCGGCAGAGTGACAGTAAGTTTTGAGGCAAAAGATTTTCGATCCCTTCTGAAGGAGGGGTCTTCCTCTATATATAGAAGAAGAAGCCAGGTTTGAACTCGAATTTTTAGTGAACGGTTATCGTTCCTGCCTACTGGGACACGTGTCAGAAGATCAGTCGTGCAGTTGATTAGACAGTTACCAGATAAAATCGTGGGCTCAGCGGTTGAAATGTGATACTCAGATCGTCAGTTATTGTAAATAATCTGACATGTCATCGATGATCATGAGTTTAACGATTAAGGGGTATTTCTCTTGAAAAGCCTTTCGTAAGGTCGAACGACGAACGATGGACAAAGCGCGAACGTTCGATGCATGATTCATGTGTCATCCATCATTCGTAATACATTTAACGTTCGTATGATCAATCTAGTTTGACGTTCGATCATATATCACAACTTAAACTATATCAAAGGCAGATTGGGTCCGGCCCAATTAATCGAACAATGGATAGATAATGAGGAGCCAGTCTACAACTTGAGCATGGTCCAAATATATTTCATTGAGAATCGAACATCCGTTTAATGTACGTCCAGAGATAACGGCATAGTGGGAAGACGAAGTCTAACTCCAACAGTTACCATTCGTAATTGACTTGCTTGCTAAATCTTAAATTTAAAATTCTCATTTTTCCTTAACTTGGAAAGTTTTGGGTGAATAAGTCCCAAAAACTCTTTTCTTAACTTGTAAAAATTTATTTTCTTAAAACGGGACTTTATAAAATCATTAAGGGCTGAAAACTGCCATTGGAACAGTTTCCATAGTCAAAACAGTGGTTTTGAGAAGAAAAACAGTTTTTCCGAACTAGTTTTAGAAAATCCTGTGCAGGAATTTTCTGTTCACTGCACAGTCTTTGGAAAACAGTGTCATTTTAAAGATCCAATCCGAATTTGAAAAACTTGTCTTCACGAAAATTCTAGCTCTCAAAAAATCCTAAAACTTTCGTGTTTTACAAAAAATCTAGTTCTACCTATATCTTTGTCAGTTTTTGTTTGAATATCGCTGGTCGTGTAAACTAGGTCTGGGCAGACCAGTCTCGGTTTTCTGTAAAAACGGAGGCCATTGGAGTTTCATTTTAGAAATCTGTCCATGCTGTCATCTAAGAAAACTCGTTCTGAACAACTTTTATGCTTTACGTTTCACCCAGTTCAGTCTCTAAAGGCCTTAAATTTCCACTTTCCCGAAACTGGCCAGTTTCGAATCCGAATTGGCAGTTTCGGTTCTTAAGTCCGGTTTACGTCCTAATTCGTGGATTCTATCTCGACCGACCATTTCGGGAGCTTACATAACAATCATGCAGCGTTTCTATCATCCCATACATTCAAACATGCTATACCAATGTACCTATGCAGCCCCCAAAACCGACTGCCCCAATCCCTTGGGCTGCATGGTTTCTAACTTAGCATCACATTCAAGCATGCACCAGCACATTCACCCTTAAGCTAGCAGCCTAGCATACACTGCCTAGGGCAGATTTTGACCAAGATCAGGGGATATATAACCAATTAAACATTGAGCATGCAAATCATAAAAATTTAAAGCATGCAAACTTAAAAGATCAACCACCCTTAACCTAATCAAGCATATCCTACATATGTCTAAACTTGGGCAATAAATAAGATGAGCTTATACTCTTACATCCAAGCTTGAAATACACTTTAAATCTCCAATTTAAAGCTCAAAATTAAAAGCTTAAGGCTAAGAGAAATTACCTTAGCTAACCCTAGAAATGGGTTAGGGTTTGGGATCCAAGGATTTCTCCTTCCTCCTTGTCCCCTTGCTCTCGGTTTTCCCTTCCAAATGGGCACCAAAATTTTTGTCTAACTTATGGGTTGGTTCTAGCAATATTCGGCCACTCCCCACACTCTCCCTTTTCACCTTTCCTTTCGCCTTTCTTGTTCTTCCCACATTCGGCCACTAGGCCAAAAATGGGTTCTAAAATTTTTCCAACTTTTTCCTCTTGGTTCTAGCTCAAATCCGAACTCTCCCCTTGGGGTTTTCCCCTAAATTTTTTAGCTTTTCTCTTCCTTTTCTTCTTCTCCTACAGTCAGCTTCTTACCCCAAAAATGGGTATCCATTTTTTTTTCTTCCTTTTTAGTTCTTGGGTTTTGGGTTTCTAGAGAAAAAGTGTGGAAATTCATTTTGGCATGGTTTTGGTATGTTTTTCCAATTTTTTTCTGTTGAAAAACCGCCCCCTTTCAGCCCTATTTATAGCTGAAAATTAATTAATTTTTGGATTTATTTTATTCCAAAAATTACATTTTGACCCCAAAAGTGAAAATATTTGCAAAAACACCCCCACAAGTGTCACTTGGCCGGCCATCCCCTTGTTCTCAAAGCAAATGACATCATCTTGATGACATCATGTGCTTACCTCATGCTTACATCACCTAATTTCCAAAAATTACATTTTGGCCCCAAATGACAAAATCTTGGCATTTTTGCCCCCTAGGTGGCCGGCCATTAACTTGTCCACCAAGGCTTGCTTATCTCATCATGCTGACATCATCTTGATGACATCACTATGCTTACATCATTACATTTCTAAAATTTACACTTTTGCCCCAAATGGCAAAATCTTTACATTTTTGCCCCTGAGGTGACCGGCCACCTCACCCATTTTTCTAGAAAATTCTAAAATTCTTTCCATGCGAATTTAATCATTTATGATGTCATAAATCTATGGTGAGGTGATATCATCCTCTAGAGCCTCGTTTGGCTTTTTTCTTAAAACGCAGTCCACTTTTATACTACACAGATATTTTTAATACTGTTATCCACTAATAACAGTATTTTTATACTGCACTGTAGTCCAAAATTTATCTGTGTAAAAACAGACTGTAAAAATTTTTCCTTATTTCTTCAAACCCTTTTTGCCCTTGACCCTAACTTGGTGTGCTTGATTTTTCTATGGTGGTCTCATAGCTTAGTCTTGCTATCTTGTCTCTAATGACAGTTTTTCGCAATATATTTTTCATACTGCTTATCAAATAACTATACTGTCATGCCTTTGACCTCTCGGGTCAACCTTTGACTTTTTGATCAAACTTTGACTTTTTCGGTCAAATGTTGACCAACATAAAATCATAAATTTTTGTGATGCCTTTATCACAAAAAGCCCTATACATGACTAAACAACTATTTATCGAGTCTCCTAATTAATTAAATGAGAACTCAAATATTTACTGATAAAATTATGAATTTCACGTTGGTGTTCATAATTTTCATGAAATATCACATAAATGCATAATACGGACTTCAATTTTTTCAATTGTAAGTCCGTAGAAATTTCGGGGTATTACATCCTATCCTTCTTAAAATATTTTCGTCCTCGAAAGTTCTGATAATCCTAAGTGGCTTTTCCTAAAGTCCACCATAAATCCATAATGATCTGTTCATGTTCCCATTTTTAATACTTTAATGGAACCATATTTTCTTATACAGAACCATAATCTTACTTCTATTTCATCTTAGTTCATACCTCATATCCTCGTACTTTCACGCTTTCATGCTTATTTTCGTCCTTCTTTCATTCTTCATACATACTTTTATCATGCTTTCATACCCTATCATCATACTTTCGTATCTTCATCATTTCATCTTACTTATCATCATACTTTCATTTTTTACATATTGCATCACAAGAACTATCTTTATAAAATTTCTTAGCAAGTATATCATATAACTTGCTATATTTGAAAAGCATATTATATTATATAGCTTTTCCATACTTGAAAAATGTATTGTATCTTTATAATTAAGATACTTCTTTTTAACTTTAATTGAGGGCCCAGCGAATATATCATATCGAAAATATTTTTCTTTTAATTTAGCTAAAGCTGAGGACCCTCTAGTACAATGTTAACCTTGTGCTATTATAACCATTTTCTTTTCATGGTGGCCCCTATCTTGGAATTTTATTCCTCAAGGATTTGGCCCCTTATATAACATGATGGCTCCTTTCTTGGAATTTTATTCCTCAAGGATTACCATATATAACATGATGTCCCTTTCTTGGAGTTTTATTCCTTAAGGATTACCATATATAACATAATGGTCCATTTCTTGGAATTTTATTCCTCAAGGATTACCATATATAACATAATGGTCCCTTTCTTAGAATTTTTATTTCTCAAGGATTCGGCCCTTTACATAACATGACATGACTTGGTTCTAATAAGCATAAGATCAGACACCATACATGAAAATAACTTCTTTGAATCTTTTCCATATTATTCATGGAAAATAATAATAAATAATATTATTGAAAACATTTTACTTGTTCGATTGATGCAATAAAAGACATACTACAAGTAGCTAGTAGAAACTTTTCTTTTTGCATTTAGCATTCCTTTAAAGCATAAAGGCATAATCTGAGCTTTAGGGAATATCTAAAACTTCCCATCATCATATAATTTCTATTACTTAAAAGGTTGCTGTCAATCTCAACCTTATTAACTTCATCATCATTCTTATGATATACCAAATTCTTGTTGGTAACATCTAACTCATATTGGCACATGCCTATTTGCTATTCCCAAATTAAGGCATTATCCATCTTTTCCCCATATCTACTATTATTCTTATGGGCAAAATTTCTAAAATCAGGAAACTTAACTTTCATGGTGTCAATCTAATTCCTAAAAAGGAAAAGTTCCTTGTCATCACTATAATTTAACTTAAATAATTTAACTTACTTGAGCCGTTGCGGAGACGATGTGAAGCGAAGTGAAGTAGACTGGCAGGATACCGCTCTGATACCACCTTTGTAACACCCCGATCACCCACGTAGGGCCGACCACGCGAATGGGGGGCCATTACATTACTTGCTTGACTTAACTTAACTTAATTTCCAAATCTAATACTTAGACTAATCGGGAAAAATTTCAGAATAATTTTTTTTTCTTTTTCTTTTTGAACTTCATTTTTAAAATCGTAATTTGAAAAACATTGCATACATACATAACGTAACTTGATACTTAAACATACTTGAAAAACTTCATAATCAAAGATTTGCGGAAAATATACGTAGTGGTATCCCACACCGCCCTTCACTTGATGCATCGTCTCCATAGCCCACCAAGTAAAGCTGTAGGCCTGTTATCTTTACATGTAGTATGGAATATATCTGATGAGCTTTCGCTCAGCAAGTACAAACTTTAATCTCACAAAAACATTTTAATATTACAAGACATAAGCATGAACCAATTACGTTCAATTATGTGTCTTTTATGGTTGGTTATTATCTTGAACTTCAATAACCCTCCACCTGATGAGAGGTTGAAACGACACTTTACTTGTGTGATTCTTACCATGTGGTTTAATATTAGTGAGCATATCTCATGATGTCACTATATTATATCATAACTTTACACTTCATTCATAACATGGCATTACGTAAAAACATGGCATTTAAACTTAGTACTTTTTCAAACATAGCATTTTTACAGATATAGCACTTTTGTAAACATGACATTCAAACATGGCATTTAAACATGACATTTAAACCTGGCGTTTAAACATGGCATTACGTAGAACATAGCACAAAACATGTTATAGCGTATTTGAAAATAGAATACTATTTCCATACTACAGGTGAGGTTTGTACTTACCTGAGATCCTACGTTCTTGACTTATTGTTCCTCGTGATATATCAACAGGTTCCTATTCCTGTTTCAATCAAGGTGTAAGATAAGATTATCTTATCTTACCATAAATCATTACATTTGATGTTGGTATCTTAACCAACTTCCATGAATAACCCTAGTTATATGTCCCCCCCTATATCATCTCATGCTTTTTCTAGAGAGAAAATTGTGAGAAATCATTTTGGCATGGTTTTGGTATGTTTTTCCAATTTTTTTCTGTTGAAAAACCGCCCCCTTTCAGCCCTATTTATAGCTAAAAATTAATTAATTTTTGGATTTATTTTTATTCCAAAAATTACATTTTGACCCCAAAAGTGAAAATATTTGTAAAAACACCCCCACAAGTGTCACTTGGCCGGCCATCCCCTTGTTCTCCAAGCAAATGACATCATCTTGATGACATCATGTGCTTACCTCATGCTTACATCACCTAATTTCCAAAAATTACATTTTGGCCCCAAATGACAAAATCTTGGCATTTTTGCCCCCTAGGTGGCCGGCCATTAACTTGTCCACCAAGGCTTGCTTATCTCATCATGGTGACATCATCTTGATGACATCACTATGCTTACATCATCAAATTTCTAAAATTTACACTTTTGTCCCAAATGGCAAAATCTTTACATTTTTGCCCCTGAGGTGACCGGCCACCTCACCCATTTTTCCAGAAAATTCCAAAATTCTTTCCATGCGAATTTAATAATTTATGATGTCATAAATCTATGGTGAGGTGATATAATCCTCTAGAGCCTCGTTTGGCTTTTTTCTTAAAACGCAGTCCACTTTTATACTACACAGATATTTTTAATACTGTTATCCACTAATAACAGTATTTTTATACTGCACTGTAGTCCAAAATTTATCTGTGTAAAAACAGACTGTAAAAATTTTTCCTTATTTCTTCAAACCCTTTTTGCCCTTGACCCTAACTTGGTGTGCTTGATTTTTCTATGGTGGTCTCATAGCTTAGTCTTGCTATCTTGTCTCTAATGACAGTTTTTCGCAATATATTTTTCATACTGCTTATCAAATAACTATACTGTCATGCCTTTGACCTCTCGGGTCAACCTTTGACTTTTTGGTCAAACTTTGACCAACATAAAATCATAAATTTTTGTGATGCCTTTATCACAAAAAGCCCTATACATGGCTAAACAACTATTTATCGAGTCTCATAATTAATTAAATGAGAACTTAAATATTTATTGATAAAATTATGAATTTCACGTTGATATTTATAATTTTCATGAAATATCACATAAATGCATAATACGGACTTCAATTTCTTCAATTGTAAGTCCGTAGAAATTTCGGGGTATTACAATATGTATGTCTCTCAATCTCTACTAACCATCTCTTCATCATATAAAAGCAATTGTAGGTGGATTGAAAAATTCATAAATTTTACTATATTAAAAGACAAAATAAAATAGATATTAAAATTTGTATTTTACGGATATTTTTTTAATATTTCTACCAAAATTTTCATCGATTTCTATGATATTTTATCATTTACTACTACACCTTTTACGGAAATCAAAATTTCCATTAAAAAAAAATTGATATTTCCCAAAATTGAAAATTTCACAAATATTATGCGTAAAGATACTACACCTTTATTTCTATGTTGACACTTCCAAAATACGAAAATCTCTGTCCAAATATTGATGAAGATGTCTATTTTTCAATCTTTTCTTTTCAACTACTAAATGCCCTCCCCACAAATAAAGACGTGGAGTCACACTAGGGCCTCCATTGTGTTCCGCAAGTGATTCTTTTAACCTTTTTTTTTCTTTTTTCTTTTTTTAACATATCACATGAGGGAAAAGGTAATGACATTAAAGTTAGGTACTACCATGTATCTTTAGAAATGTGCTATATATATAATGGCCTGGAAATAGAACTATATCACGCAAAGCAAGAAGTAGCAAATCAAGAAAGAAATTCTGCATGGCTTCTACACCTGGAATCCTCACTGATTGGCCTTGGAAGCCTCTAGGAAACTTTAAGGTTTCATTTTCGCTACATCCTCTCTCTCTACTCTTCTCTCTCTAAATCTCTCTCTTCTAGTATTCTATACACATACATATATATATATATATATATGTACATAAATTTTACCATAAAGAGTAAGAATGTGGGAAGGTAAGCAGTTTAGTTACATATAGTACTTACAGTTTGTTAACAAAAAGAAATGAATACACTCAGATCTCGAACTTGAGAGTTCTTACCTAAACTTATTCCATTTCAGCCGTTGACTCTAACAATAGATTATGAAAAGCAAAAAGAAAGAATGAATTTCTGTGTATTATTGTTTTCTGATTACATTGGAATATATACAATACAATAGCTAATTTAGATCCTAAATTAGAGCAACTAGACCATAAAAGCCTATTTACATTTCTATATAAAAGAAAACTAAATAGGAAACATATCAACAGCTATTGACTATTGTTGATTGCACAAATCAGAAGAATATTCCAGATTTTGTGCATTGATTGGCTCGACATTCCTTAACACTCCCCCTCAAGTTTGGAATGTATGTTGATAATTCCTAACTTGCTAAGTAGGGTCGAGAATTGTGAAGAACTCAATGGTTTTGTAAAGATGTCTGTTGGCTGGTCTGATGTGGGAACATGAGTCAACTTGATCATTCCTTCTTGAACTTTTTCTCGTATAAGATGGCAATCAATTTCTATGTGCTTCGTTCGTTCATGATATACTGGGTTTGAAGCAATATGGAGCGCTGCCTGGTTATCACAATATAAATTTACAGGATGTGGATGTTTGACGCCCAAATCTTGTAAAATTGTTCTCAACCAAATAATTTCACAACAAGTGGTAGCCATAGATCGATATTCGGCTTCTGCACTAGATCGTGATATTGTCGTTTGCTTCTTAGTTTTCCAGGAAATTAACGAATTGCCAAGAAAAATGCAATACCCAGTAACTGATCGTCGAGTGTCGCGACACCTAGCCCAATCCGCATCACAGAAAGCATTTAGTTGGATTGAACTTTCTGTAGAAAGAAATATTCCTTGTCCTGGTGTTTGTTTCACATATCGCAAGACACGATGAGCGGCTTCTAAGTGTGGTACTCGTGGCTTGTCCATAAATTGGCTTAAAACTTGGACTGCATATGCCAAGTCAGGTCGTGTGACAGTCAAATAAATTAACCGCCCAACAAGCCTTCGGTATGAGGATGGATCACTGACATAGTTGCCCTCAAACTTGCTAAGAGATAAATTTTGTTCCATGGGGAAGGAAGCTGGTTTTGCACCAAGATATCCAACATCTTCAAGAATCTCGAGAGCATATTTTCGTTGTGAAAGAGTAATGCCTTTATTAGACCGTGCAACCTCTATGCCAAGAAAATACTTTAATTGTCCAAGATCTTTCAATTTGAATTGATTCTTCAAGAATAGTTTGGTATCTTCAATATCTTGCAAATTGTTTCCTGCTATGATGACATCGTCCACATAAATGAGTATAGCAGTGAATTTACCATTCTGGGATCGGACGAATAAGGAATAATCAGCCTTCGACTGCTTGAAGTTGGCATGTTTGAGAGAAGTAGAGAGTTTAATGAACCATTGACGCGAAGCTTGTTTGAGGCCGTACAATGATTTGTGAAGTTTGCAAACTCGTGTCTCCCCCTTTCGTCCGAAACCAGGAGGTAAAGACATGTAAACATCTTCGTGAAGGTCTCCATGCAAGAAGGCATTATTGACATCAAGTTGATGAAGATGCCATTGTTGAGTTGAAGCCACGGCAAGGAGAAGGCGAACAGTCACAAGCTTTGCAACGGGAGCAAAAGTCTCTTGGTAGTCTAGACCTTCAACTTGGTTATATCCTTTTGCTACCAATCTGGCTTTATAGCGTTCCACTGTGCCATCTGGGCGGAGTTTAACCTTGTATACCCATTTGCACCCAACCGGCTTCTTCCCAGGTGGTAATGGTTGTAGAGACCATGTGCCATTAGCTTTGAGAGCAGCGAGTTCTTGTTGCATAGCGAGACGCCATTTAGGATCACAAACTGCTTGTGCAAAAGAAGATGGCTCTTTTTCGACTGAAAGAGAGGTGGTGAAGGCATGGTGTTTGGGAGATAATCTATCATATGAAAGAACATTATTTAAAGGATAGGTGATACCTGTAGCTTTGACCAAGGCCGAGTTCGATGCCGGGACGTTTCGTGAAGGAAGGGAAATACCAACATGATACTCACGCAGATAGCTGGGTGTTGTCGTAGTACGCATCGGCCGTGATGATGGAATTGTTGGATCCAAAGGCAAGGTTAGGGTAGGTTGATCAATGGGTGTAGAAGCAACAGGTGAAGGAATGGCTTGTGAAGGAGCTTCACTATTAGAATGAGGAGGAAACACTTCAGGTACAAACACTTCCGTGTTGATGGGAAATTGTGGAGTGAAGCTGTCATCAGCATATGTTGATGAGTGATGAGGCATTAGAGATAAGTCTGCAGAGGAAGGTGGAAAAGGAAAAATATCCTCATGAAAAACAACGTCTCGTGAAACAAAAATTTTACCGGTTAAGAGGTCATAAACCCTGTAACCCTTTTGAGCATATGGATAACCCAAGAAAAGACATCGAGTAGCTCTTGGATCAAATTTGGTGGGACGTTGGTGATGTGTTGAGACAAAACACAGGCAGCCAAACACTCGCAAATGGTCATATACAGGTTGTTTGTGATAAAGCATTTCGAAAGGTGTTTTCCTTTGAAGAAGAGGTGTGGGAGTTCGATTAATGAGGTAAGTGGCAGTCAATATGGCATCTCCCCAAAATCTTTTAGGGAGATTGGCTTGGAATAATAAGGCTCGGGCTACATTGAGGAGGTGACGGTGTTTTCTTTCGGCTACTCCATTTTGTTGTGGAGTGGAGACACAGCTAGTTTGATGGATGATACCTTTATCTAAATAAAAATTTCTCATTGTAAATTCAGGTCCATTGTCACTTCGAAGAACTTTGACTTTCAAGGAGAATTGTGTTTCAACAAAATTGATGAATTTGGTGATATATGAATGAGTATCTGATTTATGATGCATCAAATAAGTCCATGTGCAACGAGTATAATCATCAACGATTGTAAGAAAATATCGTGCCCCTGTAATTGAAGGAACATGGTACCCTCCCCAAATATCAACATGGATTAATTCAAAGGGTGCTATAGTGCGAGTAGAACTTTTTGAAAAAGGAGAACGAGTTTGTTTAGCCAATGGGCAAATTAAGCAATCAGAAATATTACAAAATTTCATATCTAGAATTGAATGAGAAAGCAAACTGAAAGTCTTATTTGATGGATGACCAAGGCGTTGATGCCAAAGTCTTGGGGAACAAGAGGCTGGTGCGGTGACTGCGTTGCACCTAGTTTTCTGTGGAGTATCAAGGTAGTAGAGTCCTCCTCGCTCAGTTCCCGTCCCAATCATCTTCCCCGATCGTTGGTCCTGTAGCATACAAGTATTATTAGTGAATGTAGCAAGGTATTGGGAATTGTGCACAAGCTTACTAATGGAAATCAAGTTTAATTTAAAGGAGGGAACACATAGCACATCATTCAGGATGAAATTGGCAAAATGAATGCTGCCTTTGTGTGTGACAGTAGCAATGGCTCCATTGGGTAGATGCACATTTCGATTGGTGACACAAGATTTTGTGGTCAACAAGTCAGCTGAGTAAACCATGTGATCTGTGGCTCCTGTGTCAAGTATCCAACACATTTCTTTGTTAATAACATTGGCACAGAAGGTTGTACCTGAGAGATCACTCATGGCAGATGAACTACCAACATGGTTGGCCATCGAGTTGGACTTATTCCCGGTAAGTAGTGTCATAAGACTCTGATATTGTTCTGCTGTGAGGGTGAATGGTGTATTGGCATCTGTATGATTAACTTTGGAGGAAAAATTCTTACGCTCTCGTTGATCGGGTTTCTTGCTTGTGGAATTCGCCTTTTGTAGCTTTCGACAGACATCAATGGTGTGACCTTGCCAGCCGCAATAATCACATTTGAGGTGTGCTCGACATGTCTCTGAGGTGTGCCCAATTTTGTCACATGTTTCACATTTCATATGAGGATTTTTAGGTGTGAAAATCCTCTCAGATTTTCGTGAGTTGTTCTTCACTGCAAAAGCCGAGGCTTCAGCCGGTGGTGCGCCTTCATTCGTTATTCCTCGCTGTTTTTCATCCTGGAGGGTAAGGGAATGAGTTTTGTTGACGGTAGGAAGTGGATCCATGAGTAGAATTTGTCCTCTAACACCGGCATAGACTTCATTAAGTCCCATGAGGAATTTCATGGTCTTTTGATTTTGTTGGAAATGCAAAACGTCCTTCATAGCGCCACATGTGCATTTGGGGATGCTACAAAGTGCATCACGTTCATCCCATAGGCCTTTAAGCTTGGTGTAATAAGCCCCAATAGTCATGTTGCCCTGTTTACAATCATGTATGGCTTCTTCAACATGAAAAAGATGAACACTGTTAGTGCGTGAAAAACGATCTTTTAAATCAAGCCAAATTTCATGAGCACTTTCATTGTATATTATGCTTGCTCCAATATCTTGTGAGATTGAATTAAAAAGCCATGCTTTTACAAGATTGTTACAGCGCCTCCATTGTTGAAGTTCTGTGGTAGAACTCTCTGGTGGTTGTTTGATGGTGCCATTGACGAAGCCTTCTTTATTCTTGATGCTGAGAGCCATGAGCATAGCACGGCTCCAAGTGTTGTAATTATCTCCATTCAGCGGCTGTGGGACGAGTACAAGCCCAGGTTGATCAGAATAATGAAGGTAAAGAGGATTGTTTGGGTCATCGAACTTGCTGGCCTCAGGCTTGGCTGAGTGTTGAGTTTCGCCTTTTCCTGCCATGTGTATCGGCTAGAAGAAGGTGGGCAATTTTGTGGATGTGAAAAAAATATAGGTTCAGAACCTTGGTCTCTCTGATACCATGAAAAGCAAAAAGAAAGAATGAATTTCTGTGTATTATTGTTTTCTGATTACATTGGAATATATACAATACAATAGCTAATTTAGATCCTAAATTAGAGCAACTAGACCATAAAAGCCTATTTACATTTCTATATAAAAGAAAACTAAATAGGAAACATATCAACAGCTATTGACTATTGTTGATTGCACAAATCAGAAGAATATTCCAGATTTTGTGCATTGATTGGCTCGACATTCCTTAACAGATTATATAAAAGAAAATGGTTATACATAGATACATTTTACTTTCATCTTCATATTAATGTTGTTAATTCGCTAACATTATAGTTTTGTTGTGGGATTGCCATTGCAGTACGTGATCTTGGTTCCGTGGATAATAAAGAGCGCACACTCATTTTTGTTCAAGGATGGAGAAGAGAGAAATCTTACTTACTTTCTCGTTTTCCCGTTTATGCTGTGGAGAATGCTTCACAACCAGATCTGGATCACTCTCTCTCGTTATCTTTGCGCCCGAGGCAATCACCGAATTCTAGACAAGGATATTGAATTTGATCAAGTTGACAGGGAAAGAAATTGGTTAGTGCCAAAGAAAATATACAAATCATATTGACTTACATAATTTTACAGTAACACTAATTTTTATCATTCTTTTCCAAATCAAGTTTTTGAAGTTTGAGGTTTTAATGTGATGTCTCTCTTGTTGTTTAGTGCTCTAATTTGGATCATAATTTACAATTCAATTTTTATCTTTTTTTGATATGTCAATCTTAGTTTTACTATTATATACAAGTCAAAATGAGATGATTAAAAAAAATTTAAATAGAATTTCGAGACGGACGAAAAAAACTCCATATAGATATTTTTTTCCAACACATTTCAAATTTTTTCACTTTTTAACTATAGTAATTCAAATATCTCACTAAACGCACAATTTAATTCAAACCTAATACTACAATCCAAAACTTAGAACTAAATCCAAATCAGTTATTTTCAATCCTTTCTGTTAGGAAGTTTCATGTTTTATATGTACTGTTGAGTGTGGAATTTGGCAGAAGATAAGATGGTTATTAGTGAGTCCCAACCTAATTAGAACGTGCTAATTTTTCATTATACAAGTTATTCCTTCTTGGCGTCTACATTGAAAAACAAATAAGTTTCTCTCTCTCTCTCTTCATTTGACAGGGATGACCAAATATTGTTAAATGCAATCGCGTTCTACATATTTGGCGATCTAATGCCAGAAAAATCAAAGCTGCCAATTTGGAGGACGGATGGTGTAATTATAACAATAATTCTACATTGTAGTGCAGTGGAGTTTCTTTATTATTGGCTTCATAGAGCACTTCACCACCATTTCCTCTACTCACGCTACCATTCCCATCACCATTCCTCCATTGTCACTGAGCCCATTTCTGGTGAGCTTGACCTGCTAAATTCTTCATATATATTGTGTTTTAAAAAAGTAGCCCCTTTGCTAGTTTTTCGTAAAAAAATTAGAGAGAAATTAAACACGTTTTAATCACATGAGCTTTAATTATAGGTAAATTCGTGATTAAACATTTCTCAATTGTAGCTCTAATTGTTTTTTTTTTTTTTATATTTGTGTTTCATCACGAAGGCATGCCTATTTATTTTGTCTGTATATTGCGTTGTGTTTACAAATAATTTATATAATAGTTAATTCTCAGTAATTTTCTGAACTAGATTGTCACCATCCAAAGAATTTATCACATACTAAATCCGCTACTCAACCATATGTTAGTGAAAGAAGTAAATATCAGTTTTCAAAAAATATTTCGAGTAATAGCAGGTTTTAAAATATTTCGAGTAAATAATAAATTTGTCAAGTAAATGATTTATTTGTGTCCTTTAAATATAACATTTGCATATTAAATATGCTATTTATCTAGTAAATTTTCCATTTACCTTGAAAATTTTTATATACTCCAAATATTTTAAAACCTTACAATTTATTTCAACTATTTTTGTAAAAATGCAATTTATTATAATTTTCCTAAAAAAAAAAAAAAACACTAATCCGCTAATTTCTGATAGTAATCGGTAGTAAAATATTGAGATAAGAGTGAAAATATATATTTACTTTTAATGTCATTTGAAATTATACTGTTTTTCATTTTCCTAAAATTTTAAACACAATTAATGACACGGTGTTTTTTGTTCTGTATTTTTCTATTGCAGCTGTGATTCATCCATTCGCGGAGCTCGTTGCATACTTTATTCTCTTTGCAATTCCTTTATTGACAACAGTGCTTACCAGAACTGCGTCCATGGCATCGGTTTCTGGTTACGTCATTTATGTAGACTTCATGAACAATTTAGGTCATTGTAATTTTGAGCTAATTCCCAAATGGCTCTTTTCCATGTTACCCCCTCTCAAGTACTTTATGTATACGCCCTCGTAAGCCCCTTAGCCCTATACTTTCAAATATATATATATATATATATATATATGCATATATATTATTATATTTAACGTATTACACTCATATATAACTTTTGTACATTATGCTGCAGGTTTCACTCATTGCATCATACTCAATTCCGAACTAATTACTCTTTATTTATGCCACTCTATGACTACATATATGATACGATGGATAAATCTTCAGATTCTCTATATGAATTGTCACTCAAAAGAGGAAATGAATCACCAAATGTCGTGTATCTGGTGCATCTAATGACGCCGAGGTCTCTTTACCATCTAGAACTAGGGTTTGCTGGTTTGGCCTCCAAGCCCTACGTCTCAAAATGGTACTTATGGTTAATTTGGCCAGTGACGACATTTCTGTCAATGATGTTATCTTGGATATATGGTCGTCATTTCGTGGTCGAGAGGAATCAATTTGATAAGTTAAGCTTACAAACTTGGGCTATACCAAAATACAAAACACAAGTAAGTTTTATTTTCTAAACCGTAGACTTAAAAGCTTTAATTACAAATAATGATATACACTGATATAAAAATTGGTTATTTCGTGATAACTTTTAACCAAACTTTTTTCTTTTTTTGGTTTTTTAACCAAAACTTTTTTGTGTTAATACTAAATGCTTCATTTAGTCTCAGCTCGACACAACTAATTATTGATGACACGATAATTTATTTATTTATTTATTTTTACGAAAATTTTCTGTGACAGATATATGTCTTTATTTCCTATTATTTTATTTTATTTTATTTTTGTACATGATCCCTACTTGCAGTTATTTATTTTTTCACGTGCATCTTTCAGTATTTGCAACTGAAAAATTCATCTATCGACCGTTTGATTGAGGAAGCTGTACTTGATGCAGAGGAGAACAATTTTGAAGTCTTAAGTCTGGGTCTTTTGAATCAGGCGAGTTTTAGTTCTATCCCAACTAAATTGATACCCATAAAGATGCTCCAAAGTCAAAGGTTTGAATCTTACATATTAATTGCAACACTGGATTTTCATGTCAAATTAGTCTGTGAGAAACTACCATTATTGATTATATGCACTCTTTTTTCTTTTCTCTGATTTTTCCATTGGATTCTATTAGTAGAAGATTATTTATTTTTTTGGAAAGGCTCTTTCGTTATATCATTTTTATTCCGGTTATTTTCGATTGCCTTTCTTATTGCTAAATTCAGTTTCATGTAGAATTTTCAGAGTGAGGAAATGAATGCATATGGTGAGGTTTATGTCAAAAGGCATCCGGAGTTAAAGATGAAGATTGTTGATGGGAGTAGCCTTGCAACGGCTCTAGTACTAAACACCATTCCAAAAGGGACAACCCAAGTGCTTCTCAGAGGCGAACTTACCAAGGTTGCTTATGCCATTGTTTCCTCTTTGTGCCAGGAAGGTGTCCAGGTACATATCTTGTACCATGAAACATATTTACATAGCACAAATCGAAATTTTATTTCATTTTAAACACGTTTTTTTTTTTTTTGTGTGATTAATTGATATTTCAGGTATCAACACTGCACGTGGATGAGTATGGGAAACTTGTCAAATCTTTAACCAATGTCAAGTCTGCGAGTAGGAATTTGCTTCTCTCAAATTGTTACTCACAAAAGGTAATTATTATACTCATTTGAATCATATGTTGCATTTAAATATTCATTTAAATTGAATATTTGTTTTCAAATGCAGAATTTAAATTGCATATTCGAGTTCAAATGTGTATTTGCATAGTTTTTGTTAGAGGTAACTGTTGGATTATGTAACGTAGAAAAATGAGTGTGGTATAAATTTTTTAAAGTACAAAAATTTAGATTTGAATTTGAGTTGAATTATTGTGATATAGTGAAAATACTTCGATGCACTTGAATGTTTGACATTTATAACACACTATGTTAGACTTAAACAATAAGTATGAGAGATGGTTATCCAATAAACGGATTTTCTCCGTATGTTTGATTGCATTTTGTTACCTATAAATTCTCCTTTTGTATAGGTAAATTCTCTTTTATTTTGGTTATTATTTTAATATATGACTAAATAGTTCTTAATATTTATAAATTACGCGATTTGAGATTATTTATTATGTAACAACTATAGAGTAGTATACTAACGTTAGTAATTTAGCATTTACAGAGAGAAATGAAATCAAAATATATTCCAAACATTTTAAAAAATGTGTTCTAACACATGGAAATTATTTTCCAATCAATTAATATTTATGCGTAGATCTGGTTAGTGGGAGATGGGATAACAGAAGAAGAGCAGTTAAAAGCTTCAGAAGGAACAATTTTCATTCCCTTCTCTCAATTCCCAATCAAAAAATTACGAAAAGACTGCTTCTACCACTACACACCAGCATTGTCAATTCCTAAATCTTTTAGGAATGTCCACTCTTGTGAGGTAAGCAAATATGTCGATATTTATTTTCTTTCATTAATTCATATACATTTAGGTCTAAAATTAACCCCAAAAAAAAAAAATGTATGGCAGAACTGGTTGCCAAGAAGGGTGATGAGCGCGTGGCGTATAGCCGGAATAGTGCACGCCTTAGAAGGTTGGAATGAACACGAGTGCGGCAATAATATTACCGACATCATCAACAATATGAACAAAGTTTGGGAAGCAACCCTTCGCCATGGATTTAAGCCCCTAAACATGTGTTCCTAAACGGAATATTGATTGAAATATGTTATATTTTAATTCGAGTAATGTATTAAATAATGTCCTTTGGACTAGAAGACTTGCAATTTGTCCCTTTCTTTAAACTTTGCCAGGATGTTCTGGGAATCATTGATATAAATTATTCCCTCTCGCTATTTATTAAAGAAAATATTATGAGTGATTTGGTATTTATATGATTTCCCAATATAGTTCTGTATGTGTTTATTTTTGTCAATAATTAATTAGTTATCCAAGCATACAAACCCATGCAATATAAATATGTTTCCTAATGTGATGCTTCCGAATGCATGGGGCGGGAACTAGTTCATTCACTTGTGAGCTGAATCTTTTATGGGCAACTTTCTAAAAAATATAGAGAAAATTCGACGGAAAGCTAATACATTTTAGACCTTTTTATAATACTGAGACACCAGATTTTTGGTGGGTGTTCTGAAGTTTGGAAGGCGTCAATGTAGGACACACACTCACACACAAATATTTTGGATCGATGGTCCATGATTTGTACCCATATATGATGTATACATTATTTCAATCTCCTCAGTGAGAAGAATAGGAATCTGCCTTGATCCATCATGATATAAAGTGGATCCCACTCAAAATCGAGCCTCAAAATGGTACCTCAAAATGTGCATCGAGAGCCATTTTCAAAC